>PVIJ01002528.1:0-87034 GCA_004024925.1 Scalopus aquaticus | reverse complement strand
ATAACTTAAGTCATTTTATCAACAAATCTTTAGGTGTCATGGTCTTTGGCAAAAAGCAAGGCACAGAAACAGAAACTCAGGTACTCCTAGAACTGGCTCCTAAGGGAAATGCCAGGCACACAACTTAGCCTGTGGTACATGACATTAAAAGGATGGAATTTTATTTAGGAATTTCATTGACTTAGAAAAACACAAAAGTGGAAAAAGAAAAAGCCTAACTAAATATTGTAAAAATTTACTTTAATTAGAAGAAACTTTAAGCAAGTTTGTCTTTTTTCTACATCTTTAAAAGACATGATAAAAGAACTGAAACCACATTTGTTGCTCTCTTCTAACGAAACCAAAAGGAGTAAGAAGGAAGGAATCTATTGAAGGAGGATCTTTTCCTGAAAGAACAGGAAGTGAACAGTGGACCTGAAAGGTCCAGGAGGTGCTTCTTCACCAGAATCACAGTGAAGCCTCAAAACAGTTTCCACATATTTTCAGTATAGAAGATGGAGTATAAAAACATCCTCAAAGTCCAGTACCTAAGCCAAAAATGAAACTGAGAAAGAGATAATGAGTCAAAATGGTAAGGGCCTGAGGTTTGTCAAAAGAAAATAATCCCATCTGGAAGCTATTTCCAGGAAGAAAAAGGAGGAAAGAACTACACCCAGAAAGCAAGCTTATATTAAGAATTATTATGAGAGTAGAAATTTATACACCACTATGGAAAAAGTTCCATGAGATATGATCAGCTATCAAAGGGCTTCTAAACAGAAAAGACTGAGGACCGCTTTTTCAAAAATTAATGTATGAAAAGAAAAATAAAAGTAGCTACCATCCTCAATTAGGTAACTTGTCAAAATACCAGAACCATTTAAATATGTTGCCGATTTAAGTAAAATCCCCAGAAAATATCCTCCCGGGTTTGTCTTTAAATGGTTATATAAATTAGCACTAAGTTTACAATAAATTATGCTATAGTGAGAGTTCTATTAGTTCAGACGCCACATACAGCCTAAGAGTGTCTTTCTTTCGATATCCACTGCTCTGTTTTGAGACTCCAGGAAAAAGGCTTGGGGATTTCAGCTCCAGGAGGAAAAAAGAAAGAAAGTTGTGTTTCACATTTGCAGCAGCTGTCATTTTGAAAATGTATGGACAATATCACACTTACAACCACTTTCCTCTTTGCACTGCAGAATATAACACTCTCACACACAATTGCACCCAAAGTTTAATCATGGGACAGGATACCACATATAAAGCAAGCAAAATTTCTGTGTACTGACTCATCTTACTATCCAACTCATTTCTCTCCCCACTGTAATTTTTGTTGATTTTTTTTTCAAAGTCTTAATCTTATGTGACTTTACACAAGAATCTGGAATAAGATGGACTATAAGTCTTTTTAAATAATACAAAACCTTACTCAAAGACCTGACTAATAAGGCATATGTATCCTTACATATGAAACAAAACAATTATATCTTTCTCATAGAACTAGTGTGGGGAGTAAATATAACAATTCTGTAGGAAGTAAATGAAATGAAATAGTATTTGAAGTCCCAGCATATGAGCTTAGTTTTCTGTCTCCTTCCACTTTTTTTGGAAATACTTTCTCAATCTAAGTAAGTTTCCCTCATGTTCTCTGGATTTAGCAAACGATCAATTAGTTCACACATTGCTAACTTTTATGGTGTCACTAACTGGCTACAATTTTAAAAGGTTAATGTATATCTAGATACTTCCTGTGGAAAACATTGACTTTGGCTAAGATTCCTGGACACATACATTACACGAAGTAAAAGTTTAACAAGTTGCGTTGAATTTTAAATCAGGGTCATGTAAATGAAGGTACTGTTAGCAAAGGGACTGGCATAAATACACTTACCGAGTCCTTTTAATTTCCAATGGTTTCTTCTAACCTAACTCCATTTCCCAACTCAAAGGGCTCCCCAGTGACCCAGAGGAACACGTACTATATGAAACCAGCCAAGGTACCCTTAAAAGCCACCTATTCAACTAAGACCAAATAAGAAATAACACAGGAGGCCTCCCTGGTGGCACAAGGGGTTAAGTCTCAGCACTATGAAGCTATCTGCAGCCACTGCAGCATGAGTTCGATCCCCAGCCAGGGAACTTCCGACATGGCAGAGCAGACCTCTCCTGCCTTGCCCGCTGCTCCCCTCAGCAGTGTACTTCAGTAGATCCGCCTGTTCTGCTCCCCACTCTGTCTCTGGTGAGTCCTCTCACACCCACACCTCTCACACCTAAACCCCAGCTCTTGTCTGCATAAATAAGTCTTTAAAAAAATAATACAGGTCTGTTTTTTGATACAATAATGAAAGAAGAGGAGGCAGTTAAGGGATTGTGGTAAAATGGATTCTGACCTCCCTCAGCTGTCTCTTTCACCCCTCAGCTGTCTCTTTCATCCCTGGCTGTCTCTTCCACTTTGAGGAAGGCCTGTAACCAACACTCCTGCCCAGGAGAACACGGGAGCCAGGAGCCACTGACTTAGGGTCAGCCTGGGTAGAGGAACCAAGTGATCAGCTGGCAAGTGGGAGTCAAAGCCAATCAACTGGGTCACCCTGAAACAATCCCGGGGTCCTTTCCAGCCAAATCCCTGCTCAGACCAAGCTGACCTCAGGTATGAAGTCTGCCCACTGCTGAGACACCACAGAGGCCAAGACAGCTGGGCTCACACCAGCGCAGTGACGCCCAGGAAAAGGACACCTTTTTCTTTGCACAGGGATACAGCCCACTCAGCAAGTGTGCATCAGACTTGTCTGCAGAGGGGAGGCCTCATAAAGGCAAAAAATATCATCAAGTGGTATAACCCTGGTCAGTCTATACCCTAAACTGACCCCCTTTTGAATACCTCTCTTTTTTTGGAGTCCCCTGTGGAGACTGCTTGAGAATACAGGTACAAAGTCGAGAATGGGTCCTGCCTCAGCCAGTTCCCCCAGGCCTCATCTCATCTCTCACACTAAATGCCACACCTTCCCCCTCAGCCCTGCATTTCACCTGGACCCTGTCCACACTCCCATCAGCCCTGCCCAGTGTCCCTGCCAGGACCAGCAGAGGATCAGAGGGCCTTTCTCAGGAAGAAGAATGTGAAAACAAGGGCAAGACCACCGGCCCTGCTTCTGGGGACCCTATGGGGTGAACTTAGTGGCATTTCCTCAAGAAACGGTATCACAAAGGGTGATTACCTCCAAGGGCACTGTAAGTTCTGCATTGCTGGGGCCGCCCTGGTGGTGCAACGGGTTAAGTCGCAGCACTATGAAGCTATTCAGAGCCACTGCAGCACGAGTTCATTCCCCCAGCCAGGGAGCTTCCCACATGGTGCAGCAGTCCTCTCCTGTCTCACCCACTGCTCCCCTCAGCAGTGTACTTCAAAAGATCCTCCTGTTCTGCTCCCCACTCTGTCTCTGATGAAACCTTTCAGCCCCCCACACCTCTGGCCTACACCCTAGCTTGTATACATAAATAAATAAATCTTTCTTAAAAAAAAATTCTGCATTGCTTCCAGCTACCGTTAAATGTGAAACAGGATTTTGCAGACAGACTTATGTTCCGAAGTTTCAAATAAGCAAATGAGAAACTTGCTATAGCACAGTCAGTACCCAGGCCCGGGATCCTGGCCTCCTCCTCCTTTTGATCTCTGGCAAGTCATTCAATGTGACTAAACCCAAGTGTCCTTATCATTTAAAAATAGAAAGAAGAAAATATCTTCCTCCTAGATCTGTTGTGAGTACAACATGGAAGTTTCTGCATACTGAGGAAAGGTCACCATTAAGGCACAGAACCACTTCTGCACGTGCCAGTGGAGGGCCAATTCCCACCGAGTAGGTCCTGTACCTTGGTGTGGGACATCCGTGAATAAGCCTGAAAGAATGCAGACTAAGGCCAGAAGTGTGATGCTTCTATTTCTCCCCTTTGTAGTCAGGAGCTTGAGCTGTTAGCTGGGGGTGGGGGTGGGGGTGGCGGTTGTTGTAGTTTCATATGAATTCCGGTCATCTTTGTTCCATTTCTTTGAAGAATGCCATTGGGATTTTTATTGGAATTGCACTCAATCTATAAATTGCTCTTGGTAGGGGAGGGCAGAGGGAGGAAGAGGGCAGAAGAGGGTGTTGGAGGACTATTCGTGCTTTGGTGGTGGGAAAACTATGATGACTACAGCTGCGGGGAGAAATCCTATATTGTGAAAAAACAAACAAGGATGTTTAAAAAAAATTTAAAGGATAGAAAAACAATATTACTTGAAAAAAATTAAAAATAAAGAATGGAGATTGTCTGAGCTGAGAGCAGTGAGGACCCAATGGCTCGGAACACCTAGCCTAACTCCTTTGCCCTTCCCTCACTGAAGAATTATCACACCCTAAGTTTCTGGCCTTTGTCCCAATCGGGGAAGCAATTATTGGGCCCCACTTTATGATCTACAAGAACACAGTTTGAAGGGTTTCATCTGTTGTAGATTACCAGCAAATATCTTCTAAGAATCACATCTTTCCTTTCAGAGTAAGGACGAAGTCACCTCTCCTTGTCTGTCACGGGACGTCTCTCCCTCACTGTCCTCAATGCCCCAGGACCAAGATGCAGGATAAATATTCCTGGTCTGTTCCATTATTCCTTACAATTTACAACCATGTAAATGCTCCTACTTATACAATTAAATTGATTGTTTCCTCCTTTGCTAGCCTTCTGATTCTGTTTCAGCAACTCATCCAGTCCAAAAAGGACCCAGAGGGGTACCAGATGATTTCTTTTGTGCCCCAACACCAGCATCGAAAAAGTTCTTAAAACCAAAGGTTTGGTTTTTTTCCCCCCACAACCCATTTAGCAGCAAAACTTGACCTGAACTGATCTGGGACTATTTATAGCCGTGTTTGTGTCCTAGTTAGTGTGACTATTCATATATTTTACTGCAGAAATATTAAATACATGAAATTACAGACTGCAGTCGCAAACTGCCCTGGAGATGCTATAGGACATATGGGATACATGCCGTAACCTCCCAGAAACAGGAAAATATCTAGAATTCCGAGACACATCTGGTTCCAAAGGTTTGGGAGAAGGGGTTGAGCATGTGCCATACCCACCCCTAAATAGAAGGAGGTGGGGTTTGCTGGATCAACCCAAGAACAGTTTTATAAGCTAGAATTGGAGCTTTGTGGTTATGCTTCCCATCAGCAAGCTGTTGGGGTGTCTGTGTGCGGCAGAGGCCCAGCCCTGGGAGGAGTGAGAATCAGTGTTCTGGGTCCAAGCTGCCCAGGCCTGCAGGGAGGGATGGGAGGGGCTAAAAGGCTGAGCAGACAGGGAACGTGGAAGCCAAGCCCAACGCCGTATTTCACTTGTTCTCAGAGGACCCGAGCCATCAAGCACATTCTTATAACTTGTTTAGTCCCTTTTTTTCTAGATTTTCAAAGTGAATCTAGTTTTCATTCCCGACACCAGCTCCCTCTAGTCTGGGCAAACTGCCATTGAATCACAAGGCCACTCAAAGGGTTTTTTTTAAGCTGTTAAAAACATTAAGCTAAATAACTGAATATTCTCCAGTCTCCGTCACTGTGCCCTTCCCCACCCTTGCCAGCCATCAAAATGACACTCCATCATCGCAGAGATATGCTACTTGCAATGGATTAAATACACAACATGCATGGTATAAATGCAAAGTAAGAGTATGAATGAAGCGGTGACACGGGGAAAGTAGAAACCTGAAGAACTGAATCAAGTTAATGTTCTCTTTAGAGTCCCACCCTGAGACCTAGACAAGAGGGGCCCAACTTTCATACCATTTTGAGGTTCCCTCCTCCAGCCCTCTTCCAGGCACACCCTCCCTTCGGGACAAAGTGACCATAGGGCCAAAGGCCAAGGGTGCATGTGTCCCCAGAGTCCACACAACTTCTTCTAAAGAACACCCAGCAACTCAGGACCCCAGTGATCCCTCCCCCAAAAGAGCTCATTTCCCAAGAGGATGTTCAGCCAGGGTAACCACCAACTCGGGCGCAAAGCCCCTTCTCAGTGCAGGATGGAAGCGGTACAGGAAACAAAGGGCAAAGCCCTCGCTCTCCCCTTTCCCCTTCATGCCACATTCTAGCACAGAACTCTGAGGAGTTGAAGAATTCTAAATTCAAACCTGCCCCACCAAGTTGTTTATAAAAGTTTGTTTGTTGTTACACATTTCTCAATCTTTTTTTTTTGGGGGGGGTGGGTATCAGAAATTTAGCCCTCTCCCTCCTCCCTCTCAATATTAGCTTGGCTGATGGCAGCCTCACCACAAACCACCTTTCTCACCTACCCCAGCAGGGAGATGAGACCAGGGAAATAGGCTTCAGCCAATGGGATGTCAGAAGGAATCACAAATGCAAACATGGGTCACATCCTTTAAAAAGGCCCTTGGTTATTTTTTCACTTTCTCTTTTCCCTTTCCTTGGACTAGTCCTTGGACACAGTGTGGAAGGACCAGCATCAACCAAGAATATGAGACAACACTATGTAATGGGAAGACAAGAAAGAAGACACCAGGGTGCCTGACAGATCACAAGGAGCCAAGCCACCGATGCCACCCACCAATTCTAAACTGCAAGAGAGAAATAAGCTCTGATCTTATTTGACTCGCTGCATTCTGAGGTTGCTTTGGTAGACCAGCGTCTCTGCAATGAATACATTTGCAAACAATCTAAATAAACTGGTTGTCAGTTAGATGGGTGAGTATGTACCAAATATATAAACACTCAAGAATAAACATGAAATGCATCTGAGAATCAATCATAGCATCTAGATGGTTTATAAAATGACCTGAAAATGCTTAGTCTATCCTAGAATATCTTCTTATTAAATACAAAAAAAATTTTAGAAAGCAAAAGTTTGGACATACTTAAGAAATAAAAACAAATTTTGCTAGTGTGATATGTACAATTAAGATATTTTAAAAACACAAATTCAACTTGTGAGATGTGACTAAAACTATATAAATAAGACATCAAAGAAGACACCACATTTATAACAAATATTTGCATGAGAATAATAGCTATAAGCACAACTGCTTTATGACCAAAGTGCTTTACATACACTCATTTAATTTTTACAGCATGAGGAAGTAGATATCATTATCATTTCTTTTTTTTTTTTTTTTTTTTTTTTTTTTTTGGTAAGGAAACTGAACACAGAGCAGTTAAGCAATTTGCCTAAGTTCACACAGTCACTAGACGACCACACTTAAGATTCAAATCCACAACATCTGATATGGCTTGGATCCACTCCCAATAGTATCACTACAAGAGAATGCTAATAAAAATTTTCAATTCTATGGGATTTTCTTATTCTGCTTTTCAAATACTATGTTAAAATAATATCACAGAATACTCGATACCTAACCCAATTCAGAGATAAAATGTTTATCCCAAACACCATCATATAATCCTTCCTATAATCCGAACAACAATATTGCTTGTAGGAATCCAAGTGTGCACAACATTTGGGAAGGTCACAAGATCAATGCAGACAAAACTGAAATCACAGTAGTGAGGAAGAAGGTAACAGAACACAGCCCTTTGCTAGCAGAGCTTTGACAATTAAGCATTAACAATTTGATTCTTGGGAGCTTACGAAGCGATCAGTGTGAGGTCATCTGGTTTACCCTCCTTACCTTACAAAAAAAATCAATTAATTGCACAGAGATCTAGAGATGCATTCAAGGTCACAAAGCTGGTTATTCGCAGAGCAAGAATATGAACTCCTTTCTGAGATTAAGGTACACTTTCTTTTTCATTAGGATACCCCGATTTTCTAGAATTTATCAACTAAAGCAGTGATTTTAACTTTTATTACAAAAACTATGCAGGACCCTCAGGGGACTGGGCTGGAACACCCAGCTTTCCCACCACCCCCCACCCTATCCAAACCCTACCTTAGAGAAAACTCTGCCCTGCCTGTCAGCCTGACACTAAGGAGAGCAGCAGTTTGCTATCACATTCCCAAAATAGGCCTCCATCTAAGACTTGTTTTCAGAAAGACTTTGAAGGCAAAGAAGGGAAGGAAGGAAGAGGAGAGGGAAGGATGGAAGGAGGGGAAGGGAGCACACAAATCACATAACAAATTGAAATATTAGCATCCTTACTTTTGAGAATCTGCACCTGGGCCCCTGTGGAGTGCTTATAAAATGACCTGAACATGCTCAGTCTATCCTAGAATAGCTTCTTACCCAAAAAAAAAAAAAAAAAAGTTTGTATACACTTAAATCTAACAAAAGCTTCCTATTGCCAAAACTCCTGACAGAACCCAGCTCATAGAAAAACTATCACTATCATTTCATTAAATGGGATTCTAGTGCCAAATAAAATTAACATTCTCAGAAAAAAGGATAATCTTGGAAATGAAAAAGCAGTTGACAACATCACCCTGACGTATATCTAAGTCACACTGACCTTCATCGTCTCCCTTCACATTGGACTGCTGAAAACATCAAGTGCTTGACCAAGAGCATTTGGAAAACACAGCCAAAAGCTGACCTGGAGTTGGTCAACGAGTACAATAAGAGTAAACTGATATCTGTGCTATATAGTACACATTTGGTGAAAGCAACAAAAACACATTTTTTTTATTCACGCCACATATATGCATTGACTATAGGCCATGTACCAGGTCTTGTTCTGGATACTAGAGGTTCCACCAGGACAAAGACCCACCTGGAGTTGACAATCCAGTACAAAGAGGGAAACATAAGCATTCCAAACAAGTGCTTGGCAGAAGATAGCAGGTGCTAAGTGCTCTGGGAAAAACTCAGCTGCTAAAGTGGGTGCAGAGTGCAGAATAAGGGGGACTTGCAGTTTTAATAGGCGGGTGAGTAGGCTGGGAGAGGAGAGAGTCAGCCACATGGGTTACCTGAGGGAAGAAAATTCCAGGAAGGGGCTTCCAGGGCAAAGGGCCTGAACTGGGAGGGCTTGGACGCTGTACAGGAGCAGAAGACACCCGGCAGGATCCCTCAGGGTCCCAGGTGCCTGTGAGATCTCTAGCTTTTACAAGTAAAATGGGAGGCCACCTCAAGCCGCAAACCTAGAGTGACAAAACCTATTCTGGTTTTAAACGACTCGCTCTGTTGCTGGTGAGAACAGTCACTGCAAACAAGAGTAAAAGCAGGGAGACCAGTGAGTAGGCAACTGCAGCAATTCGGGCATGAGTGATGGTGGCCTGGTCGCAGGCGCGATGGTGCAGATGGTAATAAACAGCCAGGCTCCATAATCAATCTTCGGAAAATAGAGCCAACAGGATCTGCTGATGGGCTCGATGTGATTACAAAAGAAAAAAGGATTGTAAGCATGTCCCCCAAATGTTCAGCTTGAGCAACTGGAAGAATTGGATTTGAACCTATCAGGAGAGCTACCCAGTGGGAGGCTGGAAAGCTGAGTATGTAGTTCAGGGGGAGAGACAGAAAATGGAGTCTAATGCTCAGGTGACATTTATGTATTTGTTGTTTGCCAACATATTTGTATTGTCAATATATATGTATTGAGTATAGACCGTGTGCCTTGTTTCTTTATTTATTTAAAGATTTGTTTATTTATGCATACAAGAGCTGCGGTGTAGGGTGTACAAGAGTTGTGGGGGGTGAGGTGAGATGATTCACCAGAGACAGAGTGGGGAGCAGAACAGGCAGATCCACTGAAATACACTGCTGAGAGGAGCAGCGGGTGAGACAGGAGAGCTCTGCCAGACCATGTGGGAAGCTCCCTGGCTGGGGATTGAACTCCTTCTGCAGTGGCTGCTGATAGCTTCATAGTGCTGAGACTTACCCCTTGCACCACCAGGGAGGCCCTCAGGTGATATTTAAAACCAGGAGATGGGGAGATGACAAAGTGTGTGAGCAGTGAGAAAGAGAAGTTCCAAGGACTGTGTCCCGGGCCCTCTAACACTAGGAGGACAATGCAAGGGCCACAAGAAGAGTGGGGCATGGCCTAGAAGCCACCTGCATGGAAGAAAGTGCTTCATGGAGGAAGCTAGGAACAACCACATTGATGCTACTGAGAGTGAAGTCAGACAAGGTCTGAGAACCAACCCTTAGCAACATGGAAGTCTCTAGTAATTGTGCTGAGAGCAGGTTTAGTTGAATGGTAGGGGCTATACCTGTTTAAAGTGGTTTTAAAAGAGAATAATAGGAGAGAAATTGTATCATGGGCACATAAAACTCTTTGAGGAATTCTCTCATAAAGGGGAGCAGAGAAGTGGGGTGAGAATGGAGAGAAAAGTGGGATCAAGAATGAAACGTTGTTAGTAGAAGAAAGGTAATGGTCTATTTGCATGCTGATGGAGAGGATCCCATGGGAGTGGGAAATAGTCGCAGGGACACAGAGGAAAGAGGGGAGATCTCCCTGAGCAAGCAAGAGAGGACAGGCTATATTGCTGCAGGGCAGGGGTGACTGCAGGCAGGTGCTGCTGGAGGCAGATGTGCCGTCAGGCCGTGTGGATTCCTACGGATCTACCTCAATTCTCGTAGGACAAGAATAGTCAAAGTAACCAGCTAAGAGTCAGGAGGTGGAGAAAGTTGTGAATGTCTTAGGAGAAAGCAGACAGTGTGAAAAAATCATCTACGATGGTGGGAGAACTATAAGGTCACACATGTGTGATCATGAGTTAGACTGAGTCAAGGGTCAGAGCTGCCTCTTCCTCCTAGAACAGAGGAGATGGAGAGACAGACTTAACCGAGGGGAGGAGGTGGGGGTTGACACCCATGAGATGAAGCAAGAAGGGCACAGGCACCGAAGGCAGAACAAAGGAGCACCTGTGATGGCCCTGGGTCCCCAGTGAAGAGCATGATGACAGGTAGGTGTGGGGACAGCATAATGGCAGTGAGACCAACGCACTGCAGACCCCGCTGGAGTGAAGGATCATGGGACTTCAGAGAGGGAGTCAGCCAGCTTAAGATATGGTGGGCACAAGTGAAACCCTTAAAATGTGAATCATGGAGAGGCTGCAGTCACAAATGGTGGTATGACCTGGCCAGGACACGACCACCGCAGCAGTTGGCAGGGTCACTAAGAAGAAAGATACAGAAACTGTGATGGGGTGCACTGCCAGGGCCACCTGGAATGACGCCCAAGTCACTAAAACAAGAGTCACTTTTTGAAAGAGAGACAGTGAAACTGGAGCTAAAATCATTAAGGGGCCTCCCTGGTGGCGCAAGGGGTTAAGTCCCAGCACTATGAAACGATGGGCAGCCACTACAGCACGAGCTAGACCCCAGGCCAGGGAGCTTCCCACATGGCGCAGCAGACCTCTCCTGCCTCGCCCGCTGCTCCCCTCAGCAGTGTATTTCAGTGGATCCGCCTGTTCTGCTCCCCACTCTGCCACTGGTGAATCCCCTCACCCCTTGCACCTCTGGCCTGAAGCCCCGTTCTTGTATTCAGAAATAATTTTTTTTTAATTTTTTAAATCATTAAGAAATGAGAGGGAGAAATGGGGGCAGGGAGGGGCAGAGTGAGATCTCATTCAGGTGGTGATAAGTCCATGACCTGAGATTTGAACTGGGCAGAGGGGGGCGTCCAGACGTGAACGAGGAGCAAGAAGGACACTCCCTGGCTTTTTCACAAGAGAAAGGAGGAAGGAGAGAGCCGTGGGAAAGGCCAGCAGCGGGCAATCCTGGGTGAGAGCCACTGCTCTTACTCCAGAGTTCGGAGACACCGACGAACCTGTTTTCAAGTGACAAATATAGCAACGGTTTTGACAAAGAAATTTCCTTTGATGTTAGAAAAATTAAAGCACTATGACACCCACTCCACCTGAGCTTGATGAAGCACAAGTTCCACTAATTAAAAAAAAAAAACCTGAACCAGACTGTTAATTAGTAATTTATGTCTGATTATTTGCCACTTTTAGCAACAAAAGGGAAAGATTCATCAACAAATAAAAAATTCATTATATGCAAAACTGGGTCAAACATTATCAGAAATTTTGCCCTTCAAACTTTGTGTCTACTCACCCCAATTCTAGCAATTTGGTCTCTTGTTCCAGTGGTTCTGAGACATCAGGGGACACAGGCCCAGAATCTGAGTTCTGTGTGGGAGCCTAAATTCATGCCAAAGTACCAGACTGCCAATTAAATTTCCATCAGAAAAAAAACAGAAATACCATGGAGACACAACCTAATTGACCCCCTTTTTGGTGGATCATAAGCCCTCTTTGAGAAAATGAAATTTTGAGAGGTTTTAAGAATATATTTTAAAGAGCTCCACAATATAAGGAAAATAGTCAAGACTCCAGCTTATTGCCCGTTTTCAAGGATCTCATTCCAGGCCACTCTCCTGAGATACAGATGCAGATATCAGTATAGATATATAGCGGGACAGGTACAAACAAAGGCAGATACAGGTATAGGTAGATATAGGTACAGGTATAGGTATATATAGGCACAGGTGTAGGTAGATACATGTACAGGTAAGTTTAGGTACAGATGCAGATATAGACATATATATCCTCTTATTCTCTTCCCTCCTCCTTAACAAAAAGGTCTCACCTGCCGGGTGTTGAAGCCAGAAAGCAGACTTTTCCCCAACCACTATGCCCATGACATCTACCACCCCTAAAGCTTCCCAGCTCTCCCCTGTCCTCCCTCCCAGCCACCATTCCTTGGTTCAGATGCCGACATGGCTCCCCTTCCACAGTGACAATCACACAGCAGTCCCCCAGGCTTCCGGCCTTGCCCCAGCCCATCCCAAGAACAGACATCATCTCCATCATCTACTCTCCTGAAGCGCCAACTCCATTAGACAAGTCCTCTGCTTAAAACCTTCCAGAGGCAGCAAGACCATCTAAGACCAGGAGTGGGAAAGAGAAGGGCATCTCCAGAGCCAGAGAAAACAAAACAGTAAGTAGGTGACCTGATAATAGAATTGGGGTTTGGGGGTGGGGGAGGGAGGGATGGAGGAGAGCCTTTCCTAGAAATTGGGAAGGTTATTTTTCAATGCCAATGTTTGAAAAAAAAATATGCACTATTTCAAACAAGCACACAGACCACAATAAAGAGGCACGACGAGCTGGACATCAGCAGGTGCCTCTGGGCAGGCCGGAAGCCACGGCACTTGCTCCCCAGCTTGGTGGATGAGGGGTGGGGTGCGCGGGTCTCCAGGAAGACCTGCTGCCCCAGCTGTCACGTCATTGTCCCCAGCTCAATCCACAGCCCGCATATGGTTCAGACATGGACCCCAGACTCAACGCCATGTCGCTCTTCGGGAAATCCCCAAAGGGCCACTCCAGCTCGGGGTGCCCATGGCATGAAGAGCCCCCATTGTGACTGAGTTGCCATTGGGCTTTTCCTTCTAGCCAACACTTCTTCCCCCATTTCTTGTTCTCAGTGCACACAAATCTCTGCTTCAAATTCTATTTCCAAGAAACTAGAACGAAGGCAATCATCGGCTGGATTTATAAATAAGCACTACTGTGTATTTATCTCAGATATTACTTTTATTTTCATGAGGAATTATATTCACAATTGAAAACCCTCCTCTCCCATGACCTGTAAAGAAATCCACACCTTTGGGCCTCCCTGGTGGTGAAAGGGGTTAAGTCTCAGCACGATGAAGCTATCACAGCCACAGTAGCACGCGTTCGATCCCCGGCCAGAGAGCTGACCCACACAGCGCAGCAGTTCTCTCCTGTATCACCCACTGCTCCCCTCAGCAGTGTATTTCGGTGGATCCACCTGTTCTGCTCCCCACTCTGTCTCTGGCGAATCTCTCACCGCCCTCCACACCTCTGGCCTACACCCCAGCTCTTATATACATAAATAAATAAACCTTTAAAAAAAAGAAGGAAACACACACCTTTAATTCAGTGTCTATAATTTCCATGAACATTTTTGTATTCTGGTATGTACTGATGAATACATAAACATTACACAGCATTATTTATATTTGGTACCATTCAATACATTCTCCTTGTTCCTTTTTGTCTATGCTCAAAATTGTTTTAAGATTTATCCAAATAAATATTATTAGCTCTTTAAAATAGGGCCTAAAGTAAAGATGTCAGAATAATAGAGGCTGAAATATTACAAACGAGAGCAGACACATATCTGGTATGTGTTTATACTTATCATGTCATGATTTTAAAATAATAATAAATTAATTTTTAAAAAAACATAACTTTTCAGAGTTGCCCTCAGATATAACCAAATTCTTAACTGTGTCCATAGCCCTATTCATGAACTGGTCTCAGTTTAACTTTCTCTTCAGCCATTATCTTTACTTCTTATAGCTCACTGAGTGACACATAGTCACACTGAGTGATTCCCTGTTCTCTCCTCTATGCCTCTGATCTGCCATTGATTACCTCACCCTTTACCACCTCCCCAAGCCCCACGTTTCCTGTAACTCCTTCGCATCTCAGTTTAGATGTCCATTCTTGCAAGCTGCCTTTCCTGAGGCCACTCGGACACCGGACACCCGCCAGAGTTCACACAGCATCTGTGCTGTTTCACTTCTAAACTGTGCAACTGACTCTTCAGTCTGTTTACTTTAAAAAACTGTGCAACAGCCCTCTCTAGGGGAAAGACAGCTGACAACTGGAACTGGGTCATAGTCACCTTGTGTAGACCCAAAGACTTGACAGATGTGGGACGACTATATCAAAACGCAACACAAAATGTCTTTTAGAGACAGATCAAACAAATGATAGATTATTGATTGATTGATTGATTAATAGACAGACAGATCAATAGAGAGGCAGGTAAACAGGTAGCTAGAGATAGAGATGAATACAGATGAGTCTTTCCCTGGTGATCGCCATAACACTATATAGCTAACACAAACTAGATTCACAGCCGAAAGAGTCTATTAAACTGGCCAGATCAAAAACTTAAGCCGGACCAGCGGACCAGCGCACAACCCAACAATGCAGTTTTCAAATGAGACCTTTTGTTTTTCTTCTTAAAGGTCAAGGGAATTTCTCTTCTGAAATATCAGCTTACGTGCTAGGATTTAAAGCTAGCCTGCTGAAATAAGGATTTGAAAGCTGGACCTTATAGGAAATACAATATGACAACAACAGCCTCTTCTTTCTCTTATTTTCCAAACCTCCACACCAGAGCATCGCACTAAGAAAAGCATCTGTTACCTGAATAATTGTGATTTCTGAGCCTCCTGCCTTTATTGACAGTTCCAAAGACCTTTCCACCACTTAATTATTCCCTAAATGAAAGGTATTTCTCAACATCTGCACTTAATTTATTTTTCATTTGCATTTATTCTATCCTAAGATTACATTCTTCACAGCATCGCATGCAACATTCTATTCTTCAATTAAAGTCCCTCTGAAATCGTTTTTCTGGCTTTTTCTGCATATAGATTTTCTTTTAGGTGTCCATCACATTAGGAGGAAATTAATATTTCCTTTCTTAATTAGTTCTCAAAAAACTTTTATGTTGTACTGAATAAACATGAGCAAGTTTTTCTCCTTTTCCTCATTTAAATTCAACTGCCTTTTTCAGAAGCATGACATATATTGACATATACATACAAATGCTATTAAGATCTCACTTAATTCAAAGCTACCTAACTAAACTGACTCAGAGGCAAAAAAGACAGTAACATTCAACTAAGGTGTAAAACTACCTTTAAAAACATCAAGAAATTAGTCAAGCTAACAAAATATTTCTAGAGGAGTCAATACCTCAATGTGTTGAGACCTAGCATTACAAACATGATGTGAAAAACTATACATCGTATTGAAAAATGTGAAACAAATCCCCTGTGACGTCCACACGTGGCTTCGTGCGTGTTGTTACTAACAGCCACCTCCCTCCCAGCCCCTCCCCCGCTCCTGCGCCACCTGAGCCACTCTGCTCCAAGCCCCATAACCACGAACCTCATTTATTTTTAAAACTCTAACCTGTGCCCTGCCTCCTTCCAATATTGCTTTCTTCTAAATCTATCTTTCACACCTCTAACCAAGTTATCTTTCTGACAAAAAAAGTACTCAAAATCCCACAGTGTCTCCCTACAGGGAAAGGGATCACACCCCTTCACCTGTTTCAAAAGCTCTTTTTAGCCATGGCCCCAACCTCTCCCATTATCCAATAGCCCGGCCACACTCCACTATCAGCTACATACTCACTGCCAGCTACAGATTCAAAATGCATTGTTCTTTTTCCCTCAACCTGGAAAGTTCTTCCCTCATTGTCTACTCGACGGCCTCTTACATATCCTGCAAAGCACAACCTCAATTCCCTCCTCTCAGGTTCCTCTGGGACACCCCCTGCCCTCATTCCCACCAAGGCAAGAGTGCATTCTTCCTCCTCCACAGTCCCACACTTTTGTACATGGTTTTTTGGGGGGAGGGGCTTGGCCTTTCTCACAACCAGCCTGATAGCACCGTAAAAACAGACTCAGGGTGCCCACCCATCATCTAGCAACAATGACTGGACAACCTTCAAGTGCTGATTGAGGGAGGTGTGCAAACAGCCAGTGTGCTGTTTAGAATCTCCAAAGTGCACACTCAGCCTTACTGTACCAACCGTGTGGAGACCAAGCTAAAGGCTGGCGTGCATGAGAAAGTCAAACGTGGAAAGCAGTACCCAAACACAAACAAGAAGTTCAAAGATAGAAATAAAGAGTGAACAAGAGGGATACACTGATTCCGGCTCTGTGGTCAGAGAGCAGAATGCTTTGCGGCATCTATGCTGATGTCTGAAGAATGGAGGCTTTGAAACTGGGGGGCTGGGGAGAAGGAGAATATTAAACAGAGAAAACAAAGAAGCCCCTCACAAAGGCAAGACACTGGCAGACAGTCCTCATGTGGCTGTCACTGCTCCTTCCTGGGGTATTTGAGAAGTGGGGGGAGGGAAGCAGTGCTGCAAGAAAGGTGAGATGGTGTCACGCTTCCCTAAATGTTTCCTTTAAACACACTTGCAAATGGGTTCCCTTCTCAGACTTGGCATTGATGCCAAATCTCTAGGTTTTTTGCCAAGAGCTCAACAGGGTCAGCCTGAGGCAGAGAAAGCACATGTGTGCATTCTCCAAATGCCAACTCTTCCAACTTGTAACAGGCCATATCTCTTCAAAGAGCACAGGTAAGTTTATTTCGCTCAAGTCAACTCTGCTTTTTCTACACATATGGTATTCAAATAAGATTCAATATGTGATTAAAAATTTAATATGTTACAAGTTCCAGAACTCGCCACGGATACCATATATAAAAACACAAAGAAATATCTTTACATTCTGCAGTACATTTTCTCAACAATGGGAAAGAACTACAAAGAATAAAGGTGCAAACTATAATCAAACACACAAGTGGAGCATTATTTCAGAGCCTCCAGAAGATGGCTTTTGGTTAAGTCCAGGAGGCTTGTACACTAAATAAAACTCAGGCTCATTCTCCGAGCTGAGTCAATAGTTACATTTTAAATTGTCAAGAAAATATAACCTTATGACTGGCAATATAACAATTCACTTTGAAAGATGGATCATTTACAACTTAGAACCACATTTTGTTGTTCAATCTATGTGTAGACTGATTTTGCTGGTTTTATTTTGTGGTTTGTTTCAAATAAATCTGAAAAGGTTTCATCCTAAGAGCCTCCTTAGGTTGATTAAAATCTACCCGACAAGTCCACATGGCCAATCTCTGCACAAAAATCTGTTCAATTGGAAATTACTATCCCATTCAGGCCTCACAGGATGTTCCCTTTTTATGCCTCAATCTTAAAACTGCCCCAGGAACAAGTCCCATTAAATTCTGAGACAAGATCTCAAATTCCATACAACGATGCATAGAGAAGCAATTCTGTATCTCAAACCACCTGAAGGTCGTTTAATCAGTGAGGAAATGAAGACCCCTTCCTAGAATCTAAGAGTTAAAGATTAGAGTTCAAAGACTTTACTGCAAATAATTCAACGGCTTTAAGAGACTTGAGGGTTTGGGGTTTGGTTTGGTTTAGACATCCCAAGACTTCTGGGGTATTTACAGACCCTCCGGTAACTTGCCACAGTGGTCCACAGTCACTTAACTACTAACTCACCTTTAACAAAAAAATCTTTACATAACATAAAATTCACTCATTTCAAAAGAATGGTAGGCAAATTGCTTTATATCAAAAGGAAGTGTAGCTATATTAAACATATGTACTAAATACCACCCATTTAAAATGATAAAAACAGGCAGGTGAATACATAGGTAATACCCTAAAAAAGAAAAGAAAATTAGCATACTGTATGCTTTATACTTTATACCCTAGCTCAGAAGTCATCTCATGTCATCTTTCTTCTTTTCTTTTTTATATGTATTTTTTATTTATATCTTTTACATTATTGTGTATTCCCTGTAAAATTCCCACCACCAATTCACCCATGAACCATAACCATAGTCCCTTGTGCTCTTCTTTCCCCCATTTTGAACTCTTGCCCCAACTCAAAGAATGTCTCTTATTTATGGTTGCCTGCTAGTGTTTTTTTTTCGTATTGTTATGTTATTTTTTTCCTCCTGATCCCTTATTTGGTTCCCCTATATTCCTCCTATAAGTGAAACCATTCAATATTTTTCTTTTTCCTTCTGGCTTATCTCACTGAGCATAATCCCTTCCAGTACAGAAAGAACATGTGATATTTTATTGCAAATTACCCCATTATATGAATAAACTATAACAAAAAAGAAGACAAGCACAGAGGATGGATGTAAGGGCCTCATCCACAGTGAAGCAAAAATACCTCTGTTTTGGAAATAATTTCTTAGAAAATTAAGGGTGATCTGATCAGAGGAATCCATCAAAGAATTCAGGATTTAACTTTAGGCTCAAAGCTGGAAGAGACTGAACACACCACACTGAAGACCAAGGACTGAAGGCCAAGGAGGTCCAGGAGGAAATTCTCTGTGTCACCTGCAAGTTCAAGGGCCACACTCAGAGCTGGGCCAAGTCTTGTCCCTCTCCTGATGCACTTTGCATTGGTACCTTTGCTCAACACAACACAAACTCTTCAAAATATCAACACACGGCAAAAAGAAAAAATATCCAATACCAAGAAATCTGGTAACTTTCTAAACTGCTTTAAGGGAGGTATTTATATGATACATAGAAATAATCTTCAATATTGGACTATAACTCTCCCGGCTCCTCTAAAATGCACAGGCTACTTTCACTTTAGTTCCATCAGTCTTAACTGGCCTTTGTGGTCCATAAATCAGTGGTACTGAAGAGCTTGTTGAAACTCCAGACGCTGGAAGCCTGCTCTCCTTGACTGAACAGGAAGCCCACGAAGGATTGTGACATGCGGCTGAGTGAGAAGCCCCTGTCCGGGGGAGCACAACACCCAACTTTCAAAATAAAAGCATATGTATCCTTCTAGGTCATTACTGGATTAATGTTAAATAACATGACTCTCACACAGCCTACAAGGTGCAAGACCATCAATCAGTGTCAACCTCAAATGTTATTCCCACCACAGACTTCTTCGCCTAAATATCACATCTTAATTAGAAAATGGAAGTGGGAAATTTTGCAAATATTTGAACTATGGAATAAGAGATGATCTAAACAGATAAAACTGTTTCAACTACCACAGATTTATTTAAAATGATACCATTGTAAGAAATATAAAGTCATTTCTCTGCTACATCAGAAATGTCACTATATGCTATTTTCTGCTCTTCCGAAACCCTTTGTTACATAATTAAGTGGTAAAAAAAAATTACTGAACTGAAAGCATAATAACTAGTCAGCAACCCACCCACAAAAAAATTTTCAAATGAAAACATTCACCTTTAAGATGTTATTCTCCTATTTTACACTTTGAGCTTAAAAGTTGTGATGGACTGTTTTTTGGGTTTTTCTTAATTGAGTTCTAAAATCCAATGTGAAGTTGTATTGCTCCAAACCATAAATCTTAGCTTCCAAATGAGCACATACAAATAATTCCCCTTACTAATGAGGCCAGGAGAACAAGTTTCTGATAGAGAAGTCCCATAGGATATAAACTAACTTTAAGTATGAGAATTTTTGGATCAAATTTGATTAATTTATCATTCATTTACATATCTATAATTTGAGGGGTATAGTTTCACACCTCAACATGTACACTTGATTCACTCACCCAGTGTCACTACACTATCACAGTAGCTCCCCCTCTGCTAACTATCATGTTTTTCACAGAGTCTAAAACTTATTTTTGTTGTGTTTTGCCAGTTAGTTTCCTTTGGTTATTTCTATTCCACAAATGACTGAAAACATCCAGTAATTATCTTTCACTTTCTGACATTTCACTTAGTATAATCACCTCAAGTTCCATCCATGTTGTTCCAAAAGGCACAATTTCATACTTTTTGACAGCTGAGTAATAGTCCACTCAGGTATGTGTTTTGAAGCCACCAGCACCATCGCTGGAAATGACCTGCCTCCTGGGGTTGACGTGCAAATTCGCAGGCCGAGAAAGCAAACGTGGAAGGGTTTGCTTAGATTTCCCAATCTACAGGTTATCATTTCAAGAATAAAGACATGTTAAAAAGTCACATAGACTCACTTTTCAAACACTAACTCAAGAGTACTTATTAAACAGTTAAGGCATACTAAAATAAAATAATAATAATATCATAAATCCTTCTTCCTCCACACACAGCCTAAGGGGAGAAAAATTCTAACCAATACCTCTGAAACCACCTGCATATGCTTTCACAATTAAATTTTAACTAATATTTACAACTGCTTCAATGATCTCACATGTTCCCTTGTTCCCAGGAAATCATTATATCAGCATCTAGTGCTGGGTTCAAGTAAGGTTCAATAAAATTGAATTTTACGTTTCATTATATAATTAATTTCATTATATAATTAATTAATGGACCTCTTTCGCTTAGAGTATTCTCAACAATTCACGATTTCCGGTCACAGAAAATGGGCTACAACATTTTCACTACTGCAGTAACAGGTCATGAAAATCCCACTGATACAGAAAACTTTCCTATGATTGCACCACTTCAGTATAATGAAGTAACAACACAGAGAATATTTTTACGTGCTTTACAAGAATAGCTACCCTCTTCTGCCAGAGTTGGATTTCCATCAGGTTACTGTCCCTCACCACAAATCCCCAGGGCTCATGGAAAAAACCAAACCTGCTCAAAGATCTCTCTTCAAAGCACAGGTATTCTAGCCAAGGAAAGCTGGCGAGGGGGCAGGGAGGGAGAGAAAGGGGAGGACAATTTCTCACAGCCCCTTAGGCGCTTTCGAAAAATCCCTTCATAGATATTTCTTTCAATGAAACAGAAAGAAGCAGACCAAGGGCTCCCTAAACATAAACCCACCACTGTCTTTTTAAAAGTCTAAAATATAAACAAAAACATAACCTTCCTTATAATTTTTATAAAAGTGAATCTTGTTAAGCAAGCTTACTTTATCAAAATATACCATTTTGTGAAGAGGCTTGCTATAAATGTAAGCAGGTATAATATTGCATATTAAATCACTGGTTTTATTTTTATCCCACTAGCTTTACTCTTGCCTTCCGTCCCCCTCCCCACTGCCCTACCAAATCTCTCAATCCCACAGATAACCATCTGGGCATCAGACCAGGACTTAAACAGTGCCAAATCACAGTGCATCTGAAATCCACTACCAACCTTGAGCAGCAGTTTGAGGAACAGAGAAAAGGGAATTCATGTCAGAAACAGATTATCAATTTCTCTACCTTCTACCCAGAGGCCTGCCTGTCCTCTGGAACTTTCCCTGTTGCTAAGGCCATACAAAAAATGACAGAGGTCAGAGCTGGAAAAGCACTGACAGGTCGGGAGCAGCAGGTAGCGTGTCCTACCACGGATCACTCCTTGGCAGGGCCCCCCAGAGGCTCTACCTCAAAGCCCAGGGTCCCAAACTTGGTAAGTATGAAAGCAGAGGCAGCAGGATGAACCCATACAAGGAATACTGTGCCAGATTTACAGTGGGTAGACTCAGGCCAAAAAGAAAGATTCATCCTCCCACAGTGATGAAATAAACTGCTGTAAATTCGGAGCCTGAGACCATCTGAGTTCTAATCCCAGTTCTCGAACTTTCCAGTTCTGCAGCCCTCTTCATAGAGTAATCATTCACTGCTCACCCACTATGAGCTAAGCACTGGGCTTGGTACCAAGGCTGTGTTGCAGAATTGCTCTAGTGGAATTAATTTCTAGAGGGGAGTATATCAACAAACATAAAAATCAAGGAAAGGGCCAGATAGCCATGAGAACACATGGCAACTTCAGTGCCATGATGCATTCAGGAGTGACTGGGAATGCCTCTTTCTAAAGTCAACAGGGATGCGAATGGCGTCTATCAAAAAGACTGCCAACCACAAGTTTGGAAAGGGTGTGGAGGAGGAGGAACTCTTATACACTGGGGGTGGGAATATAAATTGGTGCAGTCATTTTGGAAAGCACTTTTGGACCTTTCTTTAAAAATAAAAGTAGAAATACCATATGCTGTACCCTACTCCTGGATCTATCTGAAGAGTACAAAACCATCAACTTGAAAAATTATATGTGCGGGGGCCTCCCTGGTGGCGTAACGGGTTAAGTTACGAGCAGCACGAGTTCGATCCCCACCCAGGGAGATGCCCACATGGCACGGCAGACCTCTCCTGCCTTGCCCGCTGCTCCCCTCAGCAGTGTAGTCAGTGGACCCGCCTGTTCTGCTTCCCCCTCTGTCTCTGGTAAATCCTCTCACCACCCCATGCCTCTGGCCTGCACCCCAGCTCTTGTATGCATAAATAAATAGATCTTTTAAAAATAATAATAAATAAATAAAATGTACAGATGTTTGTTGCAGCATCACTATAATAGCTAACATATGACTGCACTGGCCTCTGGCCTACACCCCAGCTCTTGTATGCATAAGTTAAAAAATAAATCTTTTAAAAAAAAAAGTCAAAACCTCACACACAGCATCAAGTAAACTAATATTGAATGAGGGCTATATGAACAATCCCAATAACAATGCAAAATGCATAAGTATAAAAGTGCCCACTGATAGGTGACTGGAGAAAATGTGGTTGTACACACACACAATAGAACACTAGGCAGCTATAAGTTGAAAATGCAAATGTACTATAACCATTCTGAAATGTATGTCCTTCGTATTCAAGAAACTATTTCATCATCTACCCTCAATATTTCATATTTCTGTTTAAGTAGTAGAAATGGCTTTTTAAAAATGTCAAAACTAGGGCCTCCCTGGTGGCACAGGGGTTAAAGACTCAGCTCTCTCAAGCTATCCGTAGCCAGTGCAACCTGAATCTGATCCCCGGCCAGGGAGCTGACCCACATGGTGCAGCAGACCTCTCCTGTCTCACCCGCTGCTCCCCTCAGCAGTGTATTTCAGTAGATCTGCCTGTTCTGCTCCCCACTCTGTGTCTGGTGAATCACCAGACACAGAACCACCCCCTCACCCTCACCCTCCTGCACCTCTGGCTTTCACCCCAGCTTTTGTAGGCATAAATTAAAAAATAAATCTTTTTAAAAAAATGTCAAAACCCCACACACGGCATAAAGTAATATTGAATGAGGGCTATATAAACAATCCTAGTAACAATGTAAAATGCACAAGTATTTTCATCATATCAGAGTTTTAGATTGTCCAAACTCAAGGATTTGAGGAAGAGGGAAAAGGGAAAAATCTTCAGAAATCTAGAGATTAAATTTATCAATATACCTCAATCATTTCTTTCCCATTCCAATCTCAACCTATCCTCCATATCTAGTCTCCTAAAGGGAAGAAACTTAGAGAAGCAGCTTAGAGTTGAAATTCTCTAAAGGAAAAAATTCCTTTAAAAAAGGTAAAAAGCCAACAAATGCAATATTGAACATACCCAAGGATGAACTTTTAAAATGTGCATTTTATTTATACACACACACACACACACACACACACACACGCATATATATATATATATGATTCCTTTGACTTAATCTAAACTGAAAATCGCTCTACAATGTGTATATTTTGGAATACCATTAGACATTGCCATTGTAAACTAATTATTGACTTAAAATCATCAAAAAAATACCTTTGCAAAAAGCAAAACTGAAGGTAATAGTACTGTTCAAGTCCAAGTTAACCTACTGACTTTTGCAACATAATCCAGGCAAAAGAATATGATTCATAGCTCAGTTAAGCAACAGCTAAATTTTCAATGTTTTTTGAAGTAGGTGCCACTAACAAAAAAAAAAAAAAGGAATAGTCACAATTTTGGTATTAAAACACTCCAAGCAACTTGACAGTCTTTAAAAATACCAGAACTAAGTAATACAGATTCACGGAAGAACTTCAGAAAAAAACATTTAAGAGAAGAGCAAAATCAAAAATGCTGAATGACCACTATTAACATTTTAGTCTACATTCTGCTTAATTTTGTTTATTGTTCAGTTTTTATTATTTTTTGACGTGATATTGGTTTACAATACCGTATATTATATAGACATACAGGCTCACACCTCTTCAGATATATGTTACCACATGGCACCCACCATTAAAATATCCATAATCCCCCACATAGTCTACTGGACACCCTCCCTCCTTTACTCTTCACCCTTCTCCCCACCCCTCCCCCACCCCCCAGTTTCTGGTGGCCTCAATTTTGGAATCAGATTTCTAGTGTTTGTTTTGATTTAGTTTGGTCTGTTCCCTTTTTTGGTTAAATTTTCTTAAATTATTTTTCACAGAAACGACTTCAAGTGCACATATTTTTACTTAATGTATCAAGAACATGTTTCTGTGCATATATATACACATATACATAACATTTTTATGAATGTATGATCTCCTACTTTGTGAATATACCCTAATTTAACTAGCTCCACTGAGATTCTATGGAATCCATTCAGATGCTCTACAATAAAGGAAAAGAGTAGATTTAAATGACTATTTCCTCAAATTAATTGCCCAAGACATCCATTTTTGAATTACAAATTAAAACTTGGTCTCCTTTCAAAATACTTTGGGAAATAATGACTTAAGCAATCCTCAACATTGGATTTTTATAGCATTCTAATTTTTTTCTATTATTAAAATGCTGTGATCAACTTCTTGTGTATACATTTCTGTGTGTTTCTGAGGAAAAACCTCTAAAAATAAAGATTGTCTGAGCCAATAAAGGGCTTATGTTAAAAGCAAGTGATAATTTCTACCCAATTGTCCCCCAACAGAATTGTCAGTCTTTTAAAAAGATAATTTTTCATTAAGGAATAGTTTGGAAGTTATGTGTATTCATCATATACAACCAGTATTTCTAAACCTCTATATGGCTATTTTAAGGACATGGGTAGAGCACATGGTTATAAATATCAAAGGTCTTACTGTGATTGAGCTTTACTCAGAAAACTATTTCCTCCTCACATAGAACATGACAAGCACCGGTATAGTAACCTCTCATCTTTCTTTTTTGTCATATTTCTGGATATACATTTTGTGCTCTTAAAAAATATTAATACCACCTCCAAACTACATAGTGCTTAATTTTACTAAGACGTTAACAAAAATTGAAAAGGTTAAAAAGAAAAAGCATTCTTTAAGAAAGTCGATTAAGCTATATGGTAGTGTAGATCCTTCTAGAGATACAAGTGTAGCTACATATTTACAACCAAGACTATAATAAGGAAAATTTTTCCCAATCAGTCAACACCAGTGTCATGGAGGGAAATTTACATTTCTAGGTATAAATTTAGAACTGATTTTCAGTGCATATTTCTAAAGTTTCAAATAATAAGAAATAAGCTCTTAATACCACAGAAAGTTGGTTCACCCAGCAAAAACAAGCTTTGAGTTTCTTTTTCTGTTTTTAAAGTGACACTGGATGTAATTTTATTCCTCAAAGTTACTCTCAAAGTTACTTAAATATAGTGTTCACACCCAGGGTGGGGTTCTGTGTAATTCTGAAAGTTCAGAAGGGCCCTGCCTACTCAAAAATATCCGAAGTCTATAGCTGAATCATATTTGAAGCTTCTTTTTAATGCAGAAATTTTTATTCACTAGGTTTTGAGTGGAGCCCATGACGCCACATTGTTCCTTAATTTCCCAGTTGATTTATTTGTGCAAAAAAGAAAAAGCACTCAGTTATACATGATGGGACAAAAAGTTATACAAGATGGGAGAAAAAGCACTCAGTTATACAAGATGGGAGAAGCAGTGTATCCTTAGGTCCTCAATTAAAATGTTCCTCTGAGAACCATTAAACTTAGTCTAGTTTACTAGATTACCTAGTTCAAAATAGAATCTTAAGAAGGTTCACAGTTTCAAAAATGGAAGCTAAGGCAGAACGCTTACTAATCTCCAGAAGGCCTGGGCCTGTCCTATATAGTAGCAGAAGCAAAACCCAAGACCCATCCTTCCAGAAACCACGGACTTCCCACTTGAAGCACATAATCCCTTCAACTTCATAAACCAGACCAAAAGGAAAACGGTGCTTAGCTGTATTTTTGTGTTTAAAGGGAGAGAGCCTTATAAATGCATAGCGTTCAACAATAGGTAGAAGCTTCATCAGGGAATGCCAGCCAACAGGTGATGAGATCAAATCGGGCTGAGAATTAAGATGGAATTCTCACAGAAGCTAAATTACATTTACAAAGTAACAGTCATATCAAATTATGTTTCTCAAAAGAAATAAGTCTCACAAGAACAATGCAAAACAAATCCCAAAATTTCTATCTACTAAGATTACATGCATAAAAATCTGTCATTTTTCTTAAGCTTTCATCACCTACCAGATCTGGACTTAATGATGTCACTGAACTCGTTCTGTCCATCATCAGGTCTGGCTTCCTGTTCTCCATACTTTGCCATCTTTGCTGAGCTTCAATATAATCCAAAGACTTTACTTGTGGTTTTCTATGATGGTCAACATCAATGCCTAAAGAGAAAAGGAAAATAGCGACTTGAAAGATATATATTTATATCTTAATATAGTCATATGCAATTACATATAAAATACAGTAACCATTCATGCAGCAAATATTTATTCAGTGACTATTACATGTAAGGCAATGTGAATATGACTTGCAAAGAGAGACATGGCTCTGTCATTATGATGTATACAGACACTAAGCAGTTCATTAGACAATGAATTATTTCACTGCAATACTAATATGTTATAAATGTACAAAGTAGAAGCATAAAGTAATACGAGCAGATGGCAGGGGAATCTGAACTGCCCTGGACTATCAGACAAGGCTTTCTTTAGAAGTGAAATTTGAGCCAAGTCTTCAAGGATGAGAAGAATTTAATTAGCCAAAAAAAAAGAGGTAGGTGGGTAAAAGGTGAAAGCCTCCCATGTGAAATGGCAGGAAGAATCATGAGATGTTCAAGCAGCGTTTTTTAGAAAAGGAAGGCGGACAAGAGTTCAGAGACTGACATAGGTGAGCTGGGTAATAGGACCAGGAACGGGGACTTAGAGTTCTTTCTCTAAACTGCATACGGTATCTCTAGATGGCTTTAACCCAGAAGTAACATCATCAGATTTGACTTACAATTTGACAGTAAGATCTGACTTACTAGATGATTCTGGTTTATAGGGAAACCAGAGTGATTAGTGGGGCACCACTGACATGGCAGAAGACAGCAGTGTTCTTTGAAGGACCTAGGACACAGGTGTATGGGTGTTGCCTGAAAATTTCTTTCAACTGCTCTGTATGTTTGAAATGTTTTCATAGACAAACAGAGCAGGGGGATCCTTCACCTTAACCAAATGATCATCCTTCACATTTCCTGTAACGGTGTCATGTGAAGCAATGGAAAATGCACAACGTCTTTATAGTGCCCTTGCCAAAATGTTGGCTGTGAAGCTGATTAAGAGCAGACAAATTTAAACTGAGTAGTCTTCAATCTAAATCACCTAGACTCTTCAAAATTGTCAATATCATGAAAAACAAATATAGTGGAGAGAACTTTGTGGGTTAAAGGAGACTGAATAAACATAACCAAGTGTGATCCCTAATGGAATTCAGAATTTTAAAAAATACATATTTGGAATATCATTTGAAAAATCTGGAGTGTGGGCTATTTATTATACAGTATTACGTTTTTTAAATATTGGCTAATAGCTTCCTCATTATACAAGGGTATATTTTTGTTATAAGAGACACATGATGAAATACTTAGCCATAAATTGTGATAATATTTTTTTTAAAAAGATTCATTTATTTATGCATACAAGCTGGGGTACAGGCCAGAGGCGTGGGGCGGCGAGAGGGTTCATCAGAAACAGAGTGGGGAGCAGAACAGGCAGATAGATGGAAATACACTGCTGAGCTGAGCGGAGCAGCGGGCGCGGTAGAGGTCTGCCACACCATGTGGGAATCTTCCCGGCGGGGCACCAAACTCACATGCTACACCACCAGGGAGGCCAATATTTTTTAAGTTCAAACAGGACAGCATATATCTGTCTATGCATGTATATGTGCACACACATATACATATACAAAGAGAATGAGAGAGTTGCAACAGACATTGGAACAGAAGTAAGGAACCTAGTTAAAGAACACATGGGTGTTTTTTATTCCATCTTTCTGCTGTAATGTTACAGGCAGGAAATGATTTTGACCTAAACAAGGGTAGCTAGGAAAGATACAGGTAAATGTGTGGGATAGTAGATGTTAAATAAAGGAGGTCAACAGGATGTGGGAACTGAGCATGAGAGGTTCAGGATGCGAAAGTATAAAATGACTGCCCGATTTTGACTTGGATAACTGAGCAGAAGATGAGTCATTTACTGAGATGAGGAACACTGGAGGAAAACTGCCGGAGGAAAAAATAATTAATGTGGTTTGGACTTGTAGAGTTTGACGTGCTTCTGAGATACAGAAGGGGAGATAACACAAAGGTCTGGTCCCAGGAATATTCTAGATTATACAGAAATCTAAAGTTATATCTGATACCCAATGACATAAATTCTACTCCCATAAGTACAGCATATGAATTCTGCTGAGCAAAGATATCAACAAAATAATTTTAATTGTCAGCAATTAAACCATAAGGAGCACCTTTAGACGGAAAGAAGTGAATACCATATCCTACAGTATCACCTTGTCTTTAAGAATGCCATGCAGTAGGGCCTTCCTGGTGGCACAGGGGTTAAAGTGTCAGCTGTTAAAGTCTCAGCCTATCTCCAGCCACTAAGCATAAGTTCCATGCCCCCAGGCCAGGGAGCTAACCCACAAGGCACAGCAGACCTCTCCTGTCTCACCAGCTGCTCTCCTCAGCAGTTTATTTCAGTAGATTCACCTGTTCTGCTCCCCATTCTGTCTCTGGTGAATCCTCTCACCCCTAATCCCTGCACCTCTGGCTTATACCCCAGCTCTTACATGTATCAATAAATAAATCTCTGGAAAAAAAAAAAAAGAATGTCATGCATTAGGGGATAACATTGCCGAGTACTTCCAGGAACACACCACCCCAAAAATCCAGACAGAATCAGAAGTCAAGTTTTATTTTAACAACTTCGCTCTACCTTAAAAGTTTTTCAAATAAAATTAATAAATAAAAAATAACCATTTCATTGGTAATCTAAGAATCAACACATCCAAACATTAATTTGCAAATAATGGATATGAATTCACATATTCCAATAAATACCAGAACCAGAACTTAGTGCTAGCTAGCTGGGACTGGACAATTCAATTCCTTAATTCAAGGACATTTTATAATATATCTTACTGTACACATTTAAAAATATATTTAGTATTTTATATTATAGTGTATACAACTTTATATTAAAGGAAGCTCATATATTATTTTATAATATAAACATATGTAATATACAATTTTTTGCCTTACCTGTCAGTGAAATGGCGTGCTCTAATAATAAACGAGCCAAAATTCCTAATGAAAAAACCAAGTGTTTAAAAGTTTGAGACGGATGAAGAGTGATAAACTGTTAAACTTTAGAAAAAATTTCCTCTACAATAGGAAAGAAAATGAGGACTGAATCAACAATTTGTCAAATTTTATGAGTATGAAAAACTTTTCATTATTTATGTTGGCCTACTGCTATTAACACTTTATGAATTATGAATAAGTACCTTTTGGAGGGTATCTTTTTGGAGCTACTCTGATATACATACATATACTGTGCATGTGTGTGCGGGTATATATATACATATATATATACACACACACATGCATACATACCTGCAAAAGATTTGCTGAATTCTTAAGTGTATTTTATTATATTTAAGAATCAAAAACTTAGTTCAGAAGTATGACTATAAAATTTTATCATGGAAAGTCAGGTTCCCAACAAAAATCCTCTTTACAGAAAGCAACTAATTGTTCCCTCTGAGAGATATTTCGAAAGCTCTCCTTTACAAATGTATTCAGCCAATGGTCTTCAATGCTTCAAAGACTTTTCCCACTCTGTGTAAAAGAAAAGTGAATGTTTACACAGGATTTTACATCAGTATTATAATATTTTATTTTGACATTCTCCTTAAGTTCTCAAATTTTCCCCTCTTGATAATCAAAATTCATTACATGCTACAAAGATGCCTGCTACCAAGAAAAGGGATGTGGGAGCACAGGGACCAATGGGAAGGAAGGTGAATCACATTTAGACAGAGCTGCTGTCACTTGTCACCAATGGGCAGGGGGTCCAGCTGAATCCGTGACAAAATATACCTCCTTCTAATTTGCTAAATACTGCTACAATGTATACTGGTTATCAGGAGACAGACTCAGAGTTTCATCATTAACAATATTCCTAGATGGGACCTTCCTCTTCCAAATCTATGAAACTGAAGACAGTCAACTTCCAGTCAGAGCTGGTGAGAAGCTGTGAATGAATGGGATGTGACTTTAGAAGTTTTCAGCCCTTTACAATTTTAATCTAAGGTGAAGGTTCACTCCTCTGGGCTGCTGCTGTTTGGGGAAGTTCAGCCAGACACTTCTCAATCCATATATTCAACTCTATTCACCAACTCACATCAAAACCTTACTGTCATATGGACCAGAAGCCCTGTGTAGGGTAATCAAGCTGATGTGAAAGGAGGGATGGTCCTAAAGGCAAAACTAACGTTTTAATTTTAAAATAACTTGGGAAGTATACAACGTAAGAATACAAATATGTCTAACAATGTGTAATTGTAATGGAAACTGGGTATATGTCCTTGGGCAAAAACTATTCAATCACTTACTTATACTGGGAACCCAAACCCAGGAATTCAAGAGATAGTGGCAAGGGGCAGCAAAGGGCAAGAATTTAACACTCTGCTTGAAGGCATAGTAAAAGAAACGCCCAATGCCAAGAACTGCCATTCACTAGGAAGCGCTCCAAGGGAAGCTTAGTGCTACAGTGATTAATACTATTTACAGGCGCAATAAATTTTAGGTAAACACCCAAAGGAGAGTTAAAGAGCTGTTTCACCAGTCACATAAATGCGGGTAAAGAAGGCAGGGAATGACTCCATGCAAACCTCGGCCCTTAGTACCTGGTACTCTGCAACCTGAAGCACCCACGAGCTTCGCTTTCCTCCGCGCCACACCAACAACCAGTTGGACAAGGCACCCACTAGGGGAGGGATCGCCCCACCCCACCTCACCCGACTTCCTACGGGCAGCACAAGTTACAAAGCAAAGGATGCGGTAGCTGCCGCGGTTTCGAAAGCCCAAAAGCTACAGCGCCCACCGCAGACCCCAGACCCCAGACCAGGAGAATTCGGGTTCCGTATAGTTGAACGCGCGGCAATGGGTGCATCCGCCCTAGTGCGGCTGGAGGAACTGACCCCCAAGGCTTTGGGGCCCAGTTGACCTGGAGGCTAGGAAAGAGGAAGCTCTCCAGAACATCCCAGAGCTTGGGGCCAAGAGCCCTGGGTTAGACCCGGGAATCTCCAATTCAACAAATTGCGAATCTTCTAGCTCTGGAGGGTCCGGCACGTTTCTTCTCCCCTTGAAACCACACTGGAACGAGTCCCTTTCCTAACTGGGACTTGGAAGTTGCACAGCTTAAAATAAGTTGTCGGTTTTGTAAATGGCCTTAGGCACCCCGAGCCTCAGACCTGGGACCAAAGGGGAACACGAATTACCTTATCGGTCGAAGCAAGGGATGCCAAGGGTCCGGACAGACAGGAGAGGCCACCGCGCCGGACTACGCACGGATTGGACAGCCCCCGTCCCGGGCCAGGAGCCCCATTCTCGGGATCAGTAACCCCCAGGTTGGCCGGCACGTCTCCTACCTGGCCAACAGCTGGGAATCGCTGCCCTGCCCGGCAACCACACAGCCAACCTGTCCCCAGCCTCTCCGGGTGGACAACTCCCGGGCCCCGCCTTCCTGGAGCTGGAGCGCTTGTGACAGGCCCTCTTTGGAGGCCACGTCCCCTCTAGGCGATCACAGGGCCCGCGCGAGTGCGTGCGCGCGACCCTCCTACCCCCGCGGACGGAGGGTCGGCGGAGCCAGGGGGCAGCCCAGAACCCGTCCGAGTTGTTTGGGTTGTTGGCTTGCAGTCGGCTCCCCCGACCTGCTCAGCCGAGCCCGCTCCACGTTGCTGGCATTCTCTCCCCGCCGGAGGGGAGCCGAATGAGGTTCTGCGGAAAGTGCCCTCAAAAGTTGGTCACCTCGCAGGCGAGCCGGGAGAAGGAGCTCGCGACGCCGGGGCCGGGCACAGGGGCCGCAGAGCAGCCCATCCTCCCCGCGGCCCACGCCCCACTCCCCCGGCTGCGCTCACATTACGCAGCCCGAGGCTTCAATAATGCACGGGCTTACCTGCTCCGGTGACCCGCGGGCCCGCCTAGCCTGCGCCGCCGCCGCGTCCGAGCGGGCCCCGGGCTCCGCGCTCTGGGTTTGGGTCGTAGTAATCGCTGGGGGGGTGTGCGAGCGTGAGTTGGGTGATGCGATGTTTTTTTGAAAATGAAACGTGGAGGACCAGACAAGATCCGAAAGAAAAAAAATGTTGGACACTTGCTTGACAACGCCCCTAACTTGTGCAATCTTCCTGCCCGTAGTTCCGCCAAAAAAACAAAACAGTCCCAGCGCAAACCTGGAGAGGGGCGCGCGGGCACCAAGTTTGCCAAGCACTAGAGAGTTTTCCGTGACCCCCAAGAAGGGGGGCACCGCTCCCTGGGATTCCCCAATCGGCTTCACGGGCCGGAGGCTCCTCCTCGCCCCTCGGCGGGAGAAAGCCCGCGGCAGGCTGCGGCTGCCGGTTCCCCTCCTCCGAGGAAAAGGCGACTCCACAACTTTGTGCGCGAGCGGCCAGCCCCTCAGGCTCCTCCTCCTACTCCTCCTCCCCGCCGCCGGCCTGCCCCTTTGTTGGAGAGGAGCGCAGCCGGCTGAGCAGGGAGGGTGGGGCGCAGGACCCGTCGGTCCCGCGCTGCGCCCCTGCGGGAACTGGCTGGCGTCCGGGCACCGCGGCGTTCGCTCTCCGGAAGAAGAGGCCGAGCAGGTCCGGTCGAGCGGGTCCGATCCAGCCGCTCCTCCTCGGCTCTCCCGCCCGCTGCCGGCGCAGCAACTTTGTTCGGGAGATCCGTCCCCGAACTCGAGGTTCGGCCCCGGCCCGGCCCAGGCGACCGCGGCAGGCTGGGCTTTGGGAACGTGGCGCCCAGGTCACCTGATCGTGGGCCCAGTCAATCAGCGCCCGCCCGGCGCGCTCTCTCGGGCCCCGCAATCGGCTGGCCTGAGGCGGCGCAGCTCCCGAAGCGAACCCTCCGTGCGCGGAGCCCGGAGCTAGAATGGATGCCTCAAGCGAACACAATCCCCTTTATTCAGATTATCCGAAAATACGAGTCACGCCCCCCACCCAAGCCAACCCCGGTCTCCAGAGGTGAATTTTTTTTCCTTTCCAGAAAAATTTCCATTTGGCCCTTCACTCACCCATCTCAGTTTGCTAACGTTTGATCCTAGTACCAAGGGTTTATTTATTTTATATACTTTTCTCAGAGTCGTCTTTCATGTTTAAAAAAAAAAACCTGAAATTTCGTTTTATATTCCTTCATAGACACAAATGGTGTTTGTGCTGACCTTATGTTTCTGTTTTTTCCAATATACACAACACACATATACATCTCTTACAGAGCCTGCTTCAAGACCTGGAAGAAATGAGTTATTGTGCATTTTTAAATACACACACACACACACACACACACACACACACATTTGGATATTTCATTGCAGGTGTTCCTGTTCTTTGACACCACCATGGCACTGGTAAGGGAAAGAAAAAATAACCCAAATACCTAGTTCTTATAAAGAAAGAAGAAAAAATGATTGATAAACCACCCCTAGCTTATTGCTGACTAACGTATGAGAATTAGCAACTTACAAATTAGTAAAGATAAACCACTGAAGACCTTCAAGGAGTTTTGCAGAAGAATTCACTAGCCTTTTACTAGTTGTGAAATGAAAGTTCTTCTGTTCCTATGTTGGGAGGGGAGGAGTGAAGTAGGTAGGAGGTCTTGAAACATAGCACATTCCTTGCAAAGTCTCCAGCTAAACTGCCTTTTGGGAATTTTCTTCATATACACCAACTAAAACCCAAAGGATTAACTTGAAATGGGTATAATTTATTTACTTTTATTGGAGCATTCATTTGTGAAAATACTAATTTGGGGCCTGTCAGGTCCACTGGTACTGTGAATAATGCAAAAAAAAAATATCTGATAGAGATCTTGCCTTAAAGAACTTCAAATATAGCAAGATAAGGCATGTAAACCAATAAGGAGATGCAAGATCGATGATAAATGACCTAAGACAGAGCCAGTATACATGGAGAGCAAATTAAGACTTTAATGCTACTCAACCATCTCTGTATCCTGGTTGAGTTGATGAAAACTCAGATTTCCCTTTTAAAATAAAACCTCATAAGAGTATCTGAGGATTTCCTTACTTAAAATTATGTAAGTGAAAAGTACTTTGTAAACTGTGAAGTGCTACACAAATATTCATTTATTTATCTTAAAAAATTTTTTGAAAAACAGACATTGGGGACCTATAATTTCTAGGGCATGCTTAGTTAAGTTTTCCCAAAGCATCCCCTTTATCTCAGTGATTTCAGTTCAATTTTCTTAAAATTTCTCTGTTCTGTGGTGACTCTCAGACAGTTTGGAGGATGCTTAGTTAAGTTTTCCCAGAGACCATAAAGAAAGGAGCATAAAGCCCCATCTTTGTGGGGATGTTTCCAGCCCACACTCAGGCTTCAGTGGTATTTGCTGTGGTATCTGGGGAGCTGTGTGCTGCTTGTAGCCCTCCTCCCCTTGTGCAAAGACTGATAATCTCTGTAGGCCATGTGTGCAAGAGACCAAAGAACCATGGATGGAATGACCAAGAGGTCCCAGGCTGGTCCTGGTCTGCATTTCCTTTGTAGTTGGGGAAACTACTTTTACTGACACTGAGGGTTACATTTCTATGGAATAGAATGTGATCTTTACAGACTGCAAACAGAGCTGTGGGGAGAGGAGACAGGCCACTGGGAGGTGGGTAGCTATTGATGGACCTGCAACCAACATTCCAGCGACAGCCTATGCAGCAGAGACCTGGGTGTGGTAGGTTTGTCTGCCCAGGCCAAAGGCCCCCAGAGAAAATTCAGAGAAAGTAAAGAGATTGTGGCCCCACGTCTAACATTAATCTAAACTCCAAACTGTCTGAGAGTCACCACAGAACAGTGAAATTTTAAGAAAATTGAACTGAAATCATTGAGATAAAGCTCTTAACATAGGAGAAAATAGCATATGAATGCTGTATATATGGATACATATACAAGCATATAAATGTATGCATGTGTTTATATGTTATATATAAATATATGCATATGTGTTTAGTTAAATATAGAAATAGGATTCTACAGACATAGTATTCATTTACAGAGAACTATATCCTAATAGTGTCAAAAAGAAAACTTCCTTACTAAAGTTTGTGCAAGAATATATAATTGCAGTTTCCCTTTGAACAGTAGAAACATGGAGAAATACACAATATTTAAGGTACACCTTCAGTGTGTGGACTATGAATAACGACCACATAGAAGCATTGCCAACAGGGATAAAGATTAATGAATTTGCCTTTTCTCTCATCTTTATTAGGTCAAGAAACTATAGATCTGTGGCTTTCATATACTAGATGCCAGAGTATTTGCTGAATATTATTGCTGAATTCTTCAAACAGCTAATACATATTGTCCAAGTTAAAGACAGATGTAAGTAAAATTCCTTGTGATACAAGTAATGAGATGATGTTGATGCATGAAACTTTTCAAGGACAATTAGCAAAAATCAGAGCTTCTCACACGTTACTGAGCTTTAGAATCACTGGGGAGCATATTTAAAAATCAAATCCCTTGCCTGCTGCCAGAAATTCTAATTTACTAGGTAAATCCTGATTTACTGGTATGGCCCAATAGCTGCAATTGAACAAGCAACTTGTGGGGTCAGAGCAAGAGGGTTGGGGAACAACAGCACTTTGAGCTATAGTTTCCTAGTGGTTGGCCTCAAGTGGACCACTTTAGATGATTGGAAGGGTCTAGAAATTGTCCTACAAGAAAAAAAATCGATATTGGATCAATCATAATTTCAAAATAATCACGATTAGCCTTATCTCTTTGAATTCTAGTGTTTCCTTCCATTGCCCATCACCCTTGTGATTACTGAGGGTCTTTTAACACCCCAGGAGCATTCCATCCCTACAGCCTCACCTGCCCTGGGGCTGGTGGGTTCTGAGCAAATGTTCCAAGGAGAAGTCCTATGGCAGGAGTGCAGGGGTAGAGGACCAGCGAAAATGCAAGCCCAAATAAGCCAAGTCTAAACAAAAGGACTAAGTTATTGAGAAGGAAAGAACAACTGGCAGAACAAAAGAAAAAGAGGCTCCAAAAGAATAGAAAGACATAAGGAGAAAGTAGAGTGTAAACCCAGAACAACTTCAAGGTGTCTCTCCAACTGAGAACCAGCAAACCATGAATAAAACTCCTGGCAGAATCACACTTGTCACTGTTACTTCATTTCATTTACTTTGTATAATTTTATAATGTTGGTATTGCAAAAGATTTTTCAGACTCTCCTTCAACCCCTAATTTTGTCATTAAAGAAATAAATGATATGCAAACAGGCTAGAGAATACATTTAGGTAGAATAAAACAGTCTATTGGGGAGAAATGTCCAAATTTTACTAAAAAGTAAAAAACATCCTTATGTTATAGAAATTACTGTTAACCTCAAGGAGGCGGAGGAGGAGGAAAGAAAATAGTGTAGCTGAAAGAGAACAAGACTGGATTTAAGTTACATAAGTGCTAATTATTATAATGACAGTTATTAGCTGTATGAGCTTGTGGAACTTACTTAACCTTTAGCTTCCTGTCTGTGAAATAGAAAGAACACCTCCCTCAAATGTTGTTGTGGGATTCTAATGAGTTAGTTAATATAAACCACTTATCACAATGACTAGTCCTTTCTGTACTTTGTGTGTGTGTGTGTGTGTGTGTGTGTGTGTCTGTGTGTGAGTTCCATCCCCTTTCTCTTAAGACAACTTGCTGTTATTTGTGTGATCATCTTCATTTATTATTTCATTGGAAAAAAATTCTGTAGTTCCATTATCTTCTGAGAGACTGGGTATGCAAATAGGGATAAGCTACTGGGACTGACTTCAGCAAACTTCTGTCTAGGAAGAGAGCCCAACCTAGACAATTATAAATGAACATGGGAACACCAGGATGAACCAAGATGAACATGAGCCAGGACAGGGAAATGTATCCCCAGCAGTAGGACAGGGACAGGAGGTATCAAAAATTGCTACCTCCGCGGAGTCTTAGCTGATGAGTGGAATCATAAAGGGCATCTGTTGTCTTGCCTCTGCCCAGCACCTTCCTCCCCTCCTTTTAGAAGGGACATCATACACTCTTTTCGGTAATTGCTCTTCTGTCCCAATCAAATTTTTTTTTTTAGAGATTTATTTTTTATTTATACATACAAGCTGGGGTTACAGGCCAGAGGCGTGGGGCGGCGAGAGGGTTCACCAGAGACAGAGCGGGTAGCAGAACAGGCAGATCAGAAATACACTGCTAAGGGGAGCAGCGGGCAAGGCAGGAGAGATCTGCCGCGCCATGTGGGATTCTCCCTGGCCGGGCATCGAACTTACGTCGCCGCTGCTGACAGCTCCACAGCGCAGCGCTTAACCGCTGCGCCACCAGGGAGGCCCTGTCCCAATCAAATTTTGTGACTGTCAATCACCTTGGAGCATGCCTTGGAGCTGGCTTGTGACTCTGAAACAGCCAAACACGGGGTCGCAACCACAGTTATAATGATTAGTCTGAGTACCCCTCACAGAGTTTTCATAATAACACTGAAGGGGGAGATTGTCTTTTTTCCTCTTTAGAATTAGTAAATTGTAGTAACATAAAATCAAGACTACCCATGATTTGCCCGCGTCCCTCACCTTTTCTTATTATCAGCTGGAGACCTATAACTACAGAAAGAAAATAAAACATCACCCAAGGGGCTGAAAAAATAGAGAATTGAGGATGTGAGAATCTCTGACTTCCATGCCCAAAAGCAGTGTATTTAACTCTTTTTATAACTCAATTCTGAATGGTTGCTTGTATTGGAGTTCTATCACCAGTCTAATGTAAAAATCAACCAGATAAAGAGGAGGCCCGTGTGAAGGTTTGAGGGTAAGAAAGAGCATAGAATGTGGGTACATGGTGGGTGGCAGGAGGAATATTTCCTTTTGCTGAAATCCTGCTGGATTCCCCCCAGTTCCTTTGCTCATTGTTAGACATTCTAACTCACATAGATCCACGGCCTGAGCCTGCGAAGGGGGGCTCACCACACCTAGATTTCCAGACCTTGGTCATACCTGTCTTATGCCTAGGTTGTGCATTAGCTTCCTCTCCCAAACTCCAGGTGAATACTGGAACTGCAGTGTACCCGAAAGAACAGTCTGTTTAGCAAAAGACCTAGCCCTCAACCTGCTTCTCTGCCCAGGTTCAGGTTCCAGGATGCATCCTTGGGTCCACTGACAAATGGGTCCACCTCACTAGCACTGAGAAGCCAGCCCGGGCTGCTCCAGTCCAACTCCTTGGACAGGATGGCTTGATTAGGTCAGGACCGTGCTAGATCCTACCAATGAACAGGTTCAAAAAGGACCCGCTTTAGAGCCCAGACTCCATTGCCCCTCCCCTTCCAGAACTCCTCTCCCCTGTCACCGCTTCTTTGCAGTGCAGAGAGGCGGCCAGCAGGACTTCCACCTGACCAAGGTAGGATATTAGCCAACTGGTCCTCTTTCATCAACCATTTTTGCACCTGGAAAACTCATTGTTTTCAGGTGGATGCCAACTTCTTTGTGCTCTTACCTTGTTTGTAACAGATGCATTGCTCCATCAATTTCCCCATCTTGCTAGGAGTCCTGAGGGTCCATGGACTTCTTTTCCTGGAGAACTCTCTGTAGGGTCACCCAGGTATTGCTCAGTGCCTCTTGGTGATTGTTCAGCCTCGCCAGCCACTTGGCCCTGAGCAAAAGCCCAAGTGTTGCGCAGGGTAAATGAAGGTGATCAGGCTTTGTATGCCACTGGCGTCTCTGGCTATCACCTGCGGCCTCGATTTTGTTAACGCAGAAGGCATCTGGGTGTGGGGCACACGTGCCTGACTATGGACACCTGAGTATGGGTGTGTGTGTGTGTTCAAGTGTGTGCACCTGTGCCTAGTAGGGGGCTAAAAGGGAGGCATCACCCTGGGGAGGGGGCTCAAGTTGCTGTCTTCCTGCTGGCTTGTTTCCCCTTCACATTAAAACCTGTGAAGATGATATCAAGTGTTCCAAAATTCTACTTCAAGTCGCTAGAATCGACAATGAAATACCGGTGCTGGGATGGTTGCAAAACAGGTTTCATCACAGTAGAAGGAAAAATGTTTGACAGTGTGTTGGTGTTAGGAGGCTAATTTTAAGTATCGATTATTTTGATAAACCCAACTGTTTTATTTTACAAAATTACCACTGCTTTTCGGTATAATTATTGTACAATAACCATGGCCTCAAACTAGTGACTGTCTGCACTGGAATGAAATCATATCACCATATCCACACGCCCTTCCTCCAGGAAGCCTCTTTATTCAGGCATGCACTCTCTGGGAAGAAAAGCGAGGCAAGGGTGCTTTTCATTTCTGTGATTCAAAGGAGATACACACAGGCCGGCTTTGACACGGCAGCAGCCTGTATTTAAAGCGGCATCCCAGAGACGTGAGGTCCTGAGAGGTCTTTTTTTTTTTTTTTAAATATTTTACATTATTGTGTGTTCCCCATAGGTTACCCATAACCACTTCAACCGTGAAGCCATCACCATAGTCCCTTGTGCTCCCCTCTTCCCCCTCTTGAGCCCTTACCCTCCCCCTCCCCTGTTGAATGTCTCTTTTATTTGTTTCCCCTATATTCCTGTTATAAGTGAAACCATTCAATACTTTTCTCTTTCTTTCTGGCTTATCTCACTGATCGTGATCACTTCTAGCTCCATCCATGTTGCTGCGAATTGCATGTGTTTATCTTTTTTGAATGCTGAATAGTATTCCATTGTGTATATGTACCACATCTTCTTAATCCAATCATCTATTTTTGGGTATCTGGGTTGTTTCCATATCTTAGCTACTGTGAACAATGCTGCAATAAACATACAGGTGCATGTATCCTTTTGGATTAGTGTTTTTGTGTCCTTTGGGTAGATTCCCAGTAGTGGTAGTGCCGGGTCGTACGGAAGCTCCATTTCTAGCAGTTTGAGGAAACACTAAGGGGTCTTTAGTCAGTGCACATTTGCAGCCTGAGCTTTCATCAGCTCTGGAAGTAAGGAATGAAAATAAGGGCCAGGGCCTCTCTGGTGGCACAAGGGGTTAAGTCTCAGCGCTATGAAGCTATCAGCAGCCACTGCAGCATGAGTCCCATCCCTGGCCAGGGAGCTTCCCACATGCCACAGCAGACCTCTCCTGCCTCACCCACTGCTCCCCTCAGCAGTGTATTTCAGTCATTCTGCCTGTTCTGCTCCCCGCTCTGTCTCTGGTGAATCTTCTGACCCCCTCACCTCTGGCCAACACCCCAGATCTTGTATGTATAAATAAATCTTAAAAAAGAAAAGAAGGGCCAAATTCTTGTTTGTGTTGATGATCCCCTTGGTGTCATATAGTATTGTTTTATCTGTTCAAGACTAATATAAAAATAACAATGAGCTGATGATGTGTTCTTGCCAAAGGGGACGGTCTGATAACACTGGTCAATAGTGAGATCATTACTGACTTAAAAAGGCCCTAATCTGTAGTATCTTGGTATGCTGAACATGAATATAACTGTGAACATTTTTTATTAGCTCTCATTTTGAAGATATTTCATACAATTCATTTTGTTTCACCATGTAAATTTATCCAGTAGGACTGCAACAACATCCTAAATCAGCCTAGAATGATGTAATATCGCATCGCATTGCATAATACCATCATGCACACATCATCCAGAGTTGATTGCATCATATTCTGATGTAATGCATTACTACTGCCAGGCGACTGCTGAAGTAAGCTGACATCAGCAATGCACTGTAGAAAGCCCTGTCAGAAAGGTTGAGCATTGAAAATATTTCAGACTTTGTGCGAGACAGTTGAAGCTACTGTTCCATAGAACTGTTACTCTTTTATCCATTTAGGCACAATACAGAACAGTAATGCCTCGAAAGTGCATTAATAGCATGGACAATTTCTGCTCTATTTGTGGGGAAGTGACATTTGCCAGCCAGAAGAAAAGTCTCACTTCTCAAGTGAAGAAGGCTTATCATCTTTACTTTGGCTGCAAGGTTAGTGACCAAGACAAGCCTTGGGTCCTGCGTATGTGCTGTGCTACATGTACAACACAGCTTTCACAGTGGTTCAATGGCAAAAGACCATCAATGCCGTTTGCAGTCCCCATGGTATGGAGAGCCAAGCAACCACATAAAAGACTTACTTCTGCTTGGCAGAATAACGGAGCAAAAGAAGTTGAGAATAGTCTACCCAAACATTCCATCTGCATTGAGACCAGTTCCACATGGTGAGGGACTTCCTATTCCAGAACCTCCAGCAGAATATACTCTTGATTCATCTGATGAGGACAAGGGTGAGCCGACCTGTTCTTCTCCTGTTCCATCAGCATGCAGTGATCCAGATTTTCACTGTGGTGCATCATCAACCCCACGCAGGCTAACACAGGAAGAACTAAATGACCTGGTTCATGATTTGGACTTATCCAAGAACAGGCAGAATTGCTAGGGTCAAGACTCCAACAATGGACTCAACTTCTGGAAGAAGATGTCACAATTATTTTATATCAAAAGTGCCACCAGCAGTTGGATACTTTCCTCAGAAAGGAAAGTACTCTGGTATTCTGTTCCAACATTGAGGGCCTCATGAATGCCTTAGAAATCTCTCATGACCCAAAAGAATGGAGACTATTTCTAGACTCTTCAAAATTGTGCTTTTGCACAATGGAAACCGTCTTCCATCTGTTCTCTTCCTGAACAGCTGTGCAAGAGACAAGCGAAGAAATCTAAGAAGTAGTCTATGACTTGATTTTTTACAGGTATTAACTGTAGGCCTATTACTATTGGCATGCATTTTGTGATGTAAACATCAACTTATCGCATATTACCAAAAAAAAACTAGAGCCAAAATTAGAATTTGACTGTCATATTCATGTTGAGCACATACAAATTGATAGGAAATGACTAATTTTATTTCAGTAAAATGACTTTTGTAAAAATTTGTTGACCAGTATAACAGATTTGCTATCTGAAAAAAGTTTCTCCTTTATTTCTCATTCAGAAATAGGTGAGTCTGTTGCTCAGGCAACACGTAGTAGCATATGGATGGCGGATATAAAGAGAACCCACGACACAGCAACTTCATAACTACATTTAGAGAAGCAAATCAGTCCCATTAACATAACATCTGTCATGTGAATCTTATGTTGTTAACTTGAATGAAATAAGTGATTTTGTTGTATTGTTAGAATTTTCTGTATTTGCTTATATAATCAACTTACATTTATACATTTAAATAATATAATCAAAATATAAAAGTGCCAGAATCTACAGATTTCATTTTTCTTGAAATAGGATTAGGATATTACTCAAGTTAGCATAACAGCTATATTAACATTGGGTTATATGATCATAGATTTTTATAAAATATTATCAGAAACATCAAAAGCCCCACAAGTTACTCTGCTTGTATAAAAAGCTAAGTACTTAAACTCTTTACAGTTAAAAATTCAACTGCAGGGCTTCCCTGGTGGCACAAGGGGTTAAGTATCAGTACACAACAGCCACTGTGGCATGAGTTCAAACAGGGCCAGGGAGCTGACCCACATGGCGCAGCAGACCTCCCCTGTCTGGCCCGCTGCTCCCCTCAGCAGTGTATTTCAGTCAATCTGCCTGTTCTGCTCTCCACTCTCTCTCTGGTGAACCCTCTCATGCACACCCCCTCCCCACAACTCTGGCCTACACCCCAGTTCTTGTATGCTTAAATAAATAAAAATAAATCTCAAAAAATTCAATTGCAGTGACTTTCACATAAAGATGAATGTTGAGAAACATTCTAATTTTCTTTACAAAACTCTACTCAAACTACACCAAATTGATTTAAGACAAAAAAACACAAGGAAAGGATGATAGTGGTAACGTTTCTCAAACATGTAAGTAAAGGGTTGGGTGGAAACTGACTTTGCAAGTCTGAAAAAGCCCACCCTAGGTCAACCGTGAGGGCAAGCTGAAGAAAGCCCATCTAATTTCCACTGAAGTGTCAGCCCAAAGCCTAGGAATTGCAAGCACCCATTACCTTGGAAGCGGAGAAAGGTGGGGGAGGAGATAAAAAGAACTGGTTGAAAAGTAATTCGATCCCTCAGCTCCTCGAAGATCCCTACACAGCTGGGTAACTGACTGTTCCTTACACCAGCCAAAATCAAGGGCATTCTGGACCAAAGAATCAGGTCAAGATACCCCAAACAGGGCCTCCCTGGTGGCGCAGCGGTTGAGCGCTGCGCTGTGGAGCTGTAGCCAGCACGTGATGCGGGTTCGACACCGGGCCCAGGAGAGTTCCACATGGTGCGGTGGACCTCTCCTGCCTCACCCACTGCTCCCCTCAGCAGTGTATTTCTGATCTGCCTGTTCTGCTCCCCACTCTGTCTCTGGTGAACCCTCTCACCGCCCCACACCTCTGGCCTGCACCCCAGCTTGTATAAATAAATCTTAAAAAAAAAGAAGATACCCCAAACAAGGGAAACCAAGTGTGCAACCTCACTGCTGACATCCCAGCCTCCTCTCTCAATGTCTTCCACAACACAGCAGCCGGCTCTTATCTTCCACATGGGGACTCAGAATGCCTTCTATGAGGAATCTGAACAGCCCGAGCAGAACAGTTAAAAAGACAGTGTAGGGGCAGGAAGACACCAGGAGCATATTCTCAGTGAAGCTGCGCAGATGGGTCAAAAGGAGATGTCCTAGAGCCCTCGGTGGCTTTTTAGGCTTCTACTGGTCTCTTGTAGAGAGGCAACCACATACGGGGCAGGCAGCAGGGCTCTCTGGGGCGACCCGTGTTCTCTCTGCTCCACGCTCTGTTCTCTGCTGCTGCCGCCGCCTCTGCTTCTAAGCACAGTCTCTGGCCCAGGTGTGCCCACTCATGCATGCCCCTACCCTACTCCAGGTACCCACCATCAGGCATGAGTGCAGGCTCACAGGGGTCCATCATCAATGGGAAGGCAGAAAACCCTGATGATTCTTTCATTTACCTTACAGATAGACAGCATAGGTTCCAAAACTAAAAGCTGACTTACACACCCCAAATCATAGAAAAAACACAAATCACCCATGCACTGAGTGTTCCCACTCAACTTTTTAACACTGTACCTGCTGGGTTAGTCTAGCCTGCAGGGCAGAAAGGAGGACAAACAGATCCATTTTTCTATAGTTAACAAAGCTCCATTTGCTGGGGATCAAAATTTCTAGGTCATTATGATATCAAATTAAATGACTTATAAACAATAAAGCTTTCATTTCTCTGTCCCAAACTTGTGAGTACAAAATTTTATATATTTTCTGTCCTTTTTTTTTCAATTTATTGCAGAGCAGTAACATCATGCTCAAATGTTTGAAACCTACCACTTAATATAAAACACTATTAAATTGTTGGATGTGTTTTCCGTAAGATGATTCTCAATTGAACATAATGTTAAAGAGCTCTCCTGTTTCCAATTCTCTCTGCATTATTATAAAGTGAACTGAACATTTTCCTTTGAATTACAATCTTTATACTTCTTAAGAAACGTGTCATAGATTGTGATCAGCTTAATCATTCCCATTTCAGCTGGTTTAGTTGAAATCAGTACCTTTGAAGCTGTGGCCAAAGATGCAGATGGAAACCAAAAGAATTTCTTAAACATTTTTTAAATAATAATATCTTACAGTTGTGCAGCTCCATACATTCTTTTAAGCACGTTCTCATTTCTATTTGGTCATCTATCATTTCCATTTCAGTGTATCTAAAATTTAACTTCCCTTTAACAATAGCTCCCTTTCTCGACTTCCCCCTTTCCTTCCGTTAGTAACACAATTCTGGTCACTACAGCTTGAACCTAGGATTCTTGCCTCGTCTTCTCTCCACTGTCAATATCTAATTGGTTAATTGATTAATCTCTGATTGATTAATAAGCTATTGATTCGGCCTTTGCAATATTTCACACATTTAACTTACCCATTCCTAACCGTTCCACCCCTTCTCTTTATTGGAGCCTTTGTAATGGCTTTCTAATTGGCCTCACTCACCCACTTCTTCCTCCTTCTACCCATTCTGCACTTTGTCATCACATCTACTTGTTAACATAGCGAGTATATTGTGTAAGGATCTTCAATGGCTTCTAATTGCCCTCAGGATAAAATTTTCATTTCAGTCTAGTAACAAACTACACTTTTGCTATTCAAACTTTTCTATCCACTTTTTGTTTAAAAATCTTTTACAGTCCACCCTCATGCTGTGGGTCACTGTTCTTCTGGAATGTCCTCTTAGGATTTCTTTTTCATTCATGTGGCTCAAACCCACTTTCTCTTTGAAGCTTCCCGAGATACTCATCCCACAACAATTATATCTTAGGGATTCTTGTCAGCATCATTCATTTATAACAAATCACATACCACCTTTTCTGGTTAGTTGTAACTTCCCATTTGCTTATCTTGTCACCCAGATGAATTGTAAGCTCCTTAAGAGCCCAGAGGTTGTCTGATCCTAACATAGTGTTGGGCACCCGATGTGTATTGATTATCCATCAATAACTGATGGCTAAGTATTTCTGGCTGATCCTGCCCATTTCCATGTAGATACAGGGCATAACAATATGAAGAATGTACTCAATACCATTGAACTATACACATAAAAATGGTTAAGATGTATCGTGTGTATATATATAACTATACTTTAAAATATATATAAGTAAAATATATCTGTCCATGCTTTATATATCTTCAAATTATATCTGACAATTTTAATGTGTTATCCATCTACTTAGTTTATGGAATGAGTCAGAAGAAAATATGGGGTTCCAGTCCTAGCTCTCTGAGAGCTCAACTATATGACCTTGGGCACATTGCTTAACTTCCTGATCCTCTGTGCCTGGGCTGTAAAAGAAATGGGTGGACTCACTACATGATCTCCAAAGGCCCAGCTCTCTGAGTGTCTGACTTTACATCTCTCTGGAGAACACACATTACCTCCAAAATTATGAGAGAAAACTTGCCATTGGCTCCCTTCCCAGATTTGAAAACTGAACCACACTAAGTGAACAAAACCCATTCCACTCCCAGCCCTGCGGATTCTAAAAACAGTTTGGGAAACTAGTAGCAGCTGTGAATTTGGAGGGCTGTGCTTCTGCCCCACTGGCTGTGCCTCTTTTGGGTGCACGCTGGAGGGCTTGCTCTCAATCAGCATCCTGGCCACAGAGCGCTCTCTGAACCCAGGCTCGCGGAAGAGATGGACCCTCCCCCCTTTTGGACATGGCCTCCACACCAGCTATTCCTGCAGGTGGGGAAGGGATGGAAGAAAGAGCCTTTTCTTCCCTAAATTGTAACATACCAGGCAGTGAGTGCTTGGTGAAAACAGGTCTCATTAATTCACTCAGCTAGATTCTTGAAAAGTTTATTACCTTCAAATTTTATAGGACGGAATTTTGTCTATTTTATAATGGCAAAAATCCTTTAAGATATCTTTTTAATTTTTTTTTTTTTAATTTTCTCACCTTTGGGAAAGAATACTGTTCTGGTATTTGTCCTTTGAAGTTAATTATGAAAGCTCAATTTTGTTTTTTTTTTCCTCCAACATAATATATTTTGAGTTTGCAAAAATCCCTAGTTCATTTTTTGTCTCAAGTTAGTTACATTAACTGCAAAGCTGTCAATCAAAAAGGCAATAATATTAATCGTCTTTAAGAGTGCTAGCAAGTGTAAAACCCCAAAGGCTCAACTTGTACATGCAAAGCTTGGAGCAGAAGAGGAGGGAGGGGGATAGTCCTCTTAATTGTGGATTGCTAGCCTACCAGGGCTTTCCAGGACTGCTGAACAAAGAGGGAAGTCAAATACTTTAGGCTTGAGATCACCCAACTGTCAGCCAGTCTTTGCTGAGAGAGAGAGCATTTCTTGCTGTCATTGTCTTAAGTATTTAATTATTTAGTGACCTGCAGATGTCTCTAAGGGATTTAAGGTTATTTATGAAATGATTAAATAAAATTGAAACTAAGTGGATGAGGAAAGCGGGACCAAATTAAAATTACAGGTTGAAAGATAAAGTCAGAAGCAAAGTTAAGACAATATATATGTACATTTTTGGGTTTTTTTCTTGATGCTGTGCCACAATTGCTGTGAATAACCATCCTGTGTAATTATCACAAAATCTTTTTTTGTTACCAGTTCGTTACTAGTAGAACCTTCTCGAAGAGCTATTCCTTTAAGTGGCCCAATACGGCTGTGCCAGAACCCTGAATCTCTTGCTGATCTTCCTTGGGCTAATGGTGTGGTTTGTCCATTATTAACTTGAGGGGTCACTGAATCAACAGAGCCAAGATTCCTGGGGTGAACTTCTTTAAATTCTAGAAGTCTCATTGTTCATTTTTCTGTCTTTATGATTGATTAACTGTCTCCAGATGGCTGGATGAATAGTGTGGTTTCTCTGTGGCACCTCCCGGACTTGACCTCCAGCCTCTGCAGTGGTTACCTTGGGCAGCCAAGTATGTGGATCCTGCCAAACAGAGATTCAGTGGTTTTATTCATTTTTCTGGTTATGTTAGAAAAGAGGCTTTTCTGTCAGTGCCTTTGTTTCGAAGAGCAGTTGTGCGGTTTTGTGATTACACTGCAGTTTCTTCAACAGCTTCCATACTCCTTTATATTTTTCCCAAGAATCTCATAACCAACACATTTTTAAAATATTAAAAATAATACTGACTTTTTTAATCCAGAAAATTTTCTTAAGAAGCTCAATCCCAGTTTATCAGTTTCCTTGAAAACTAACCTTTCTCTCTTTCACCAAGTTGTTCAGCCCACAAACTGGGCTGGAAGTAGAAAGGGTCACAGAGGAATTTCTTCAGAGCAGAGAGCTTAAATGTTTCTACTCCCTTTGATGAATCAGAGACAGACAACTAGGGGCAGAATGACAGCTCATATACTAAAGAATTCCAGAGTTAGGAAAGAATGTTGTCCTGAGGCTAAAGATTTCAGAACTACATTTCCCGCCTCCAAGTTGGCCTTGGATAACATGTCAAGGGGAGAGTTTGGATGGGGCCAGAAAAAGACCTTGGCTCCTAGATTGTTTTGATCTTTTGGATATTGACTGACACACAAAACACTATGCATCTTTAATGTCTTGGTGAAACTGCCACGATAACAATACCCTAGTATTGTTTCTTCCATCCCTCTTCTTTTTATTTGATGAAGCCCATGAAAATAGTGCACCTCTCACATAAGATCTACTGTCAGGGCCTCCCTGGTGGCTCAAAGGGTTAAGTCTCAACACTATGAAGCTATCAGCGGTCACTGTGCCACAAGTTTGATCCCCAACCAGGGAGCTTCCCACATGGTGCAGCAGACCTCTCCTGTCTCACCTGCTGCCCCCCTCAGCAGTGTATTTCAGTCCATCTGCCTGTTCTGCTCCTCACTCTGTCTCTAGTGAATCTTCTCATCCCCCACACTTCTGGCCTACACCCCAACTCTTGTGTGCATAAATAAATAAATCTTAAAAAAAAAGCAAAAAAATCTATCCTCAACAAGTGTAGAATACACCTTAAGTGTAGAACACAGTATCATTAACTAGATGCACTAGGCCTCACAGTAGATTTGTAAGACATATATCTTTTCTATATCTCCCTGATCCCATCTCCCCATGAATCCCAGTTTTCAGTTAGCAAATATGTTCACCATAAAGATGGAAGAATTGAATTCTCTCCTTCTGAGGCTCATTGTAATCATTCCTTGTAACTTCAGAACTCTTAGATAAAAAATATTGATTTGGACTTACTTTATGAAAATTAACTAAAGAATTTTACACATTCCTGTCTAAATAGAAGAGGCTCTCAGATCACCTAAAGTGGTTCCACTCCCGATTCTAACACCCACTAGCTAAGACTTCAGGAAAATAGTTCATCTTTCAGTTTCCTCATGTGTAAAATAATGATAAAAATACCTACACCATGAAGGAGATTAGGAGGAAGCCCATGAAAATAGTGCATACATGCATTTAGCTTAGTTCTGAAGACCTGTTTTTCAATCACTGCTGATGGTTCTCTAGGTTTTATTCCATAGTGCCTGGTTTGCAGTCAATACATTTTTTTAATAATTTGGTTTTATTATGAGACTGAGATAAGATCTTATAAAAACCTTACATTATTCTCACACCTTACAAACAGGTGTGACATGTTTTACAAATACAGAAATTGAAGCTTAGTGCTATAGATTGTGCCTCACCCAAATCCAAATCCATATGTTGAAGCCCTGCCCACCCCCCACAAGTGTGATGATATCTGAAGGTGGCATCTTTATTTTTTTTAAGATTTATTTATTTATGCATACAAGAGCTAGGTTGTCAGCCAGAGGTGCAGGTGGTGAGAGGATTCACCAGAGACAAAAGTGGGGAGCAGAACAGGCAGACCGACTAAAATACACTGCTGAGGGGAGCAGCAGGCAGGAGAGGTCTGCTGTGCCATGTGGGTCAGCACAAGGCCGGGGATCGAACTCATGCTTCAGTGGCTGCTGATAGCTTCATAGTGCTGAGACTTAACCCCTTGCTCCACCAGGGAGGCCCCAAGGTGGCATTTTTAGGGAGTAATTAGGTATAGATGAAACCACGGAAGTGGGGTGGGCATGATGGGATCAGTACCTTTTTAAGAAGTGGGAAATACCAGAACTCTCTCTCCCTTCCTCTTCCTCCCTCATTCCTCCCTCCCCCTAAGTGAGGATACAGCAAAAAGATGGTTTGCAAACCAAGAACTGAATTGGCGGGCACCTTGATCTTGGACTTCCAGTCTCCAAATCTGTGAGAAATTAATTTCAGTTGTTTAAGTCATTGAATCTATGGTGTTATAGAAACTCATGCTAAATATGACACTTTAAGTCAGGCTAAGCAAGGTCACCCAAGATCACAGCTAGTGAACATTTAAGACCAAATTTGAATGTGTTCAATGTAAAAGTCTTGCTATTTTCTAGAAGACCACACTGCAATCCCATCTAAGAGGGAAGCTCCTTGGGTTTCTTCAGACAGAAAATTCCCCTGATGAAACATGAATCCAGTGGTAACATTTGCGAGCTGTGTTAGCATAAATAAGCTGCTTGACTTCTCTGTGCTTTAGTTTCTTCATCTGTAAAATGGAGAAATATGATGTGTTCAGGACAGGGTCTGACATGTCATCAGTGTTGGTATTGTTGTTGTTGTTGTTGTTATTGATTACCCTGGGGTTGACTCAGATTAGCCTTTAGGAGAGGGAAGGAAAAAACAATTAATAATGTATTTTCAACACTGATTGAGAGACTTTAGAGAGTGACAACTAATGTATTATTTGTGAAATATTAACTTTGTGTCTTCCTAAAGTTATCCCTGAGAATTTTAGAACAGAATTTCTCTGGCCACCCAAGAGAATCACTGGCAAGACTTTCAGAAAAAAGAACTCAACCTACCCTCCCATTCCTAATTACTCCCACCACCCCAAACCCCTTCCTCACACCAGACCAGACCACTAATCAGAATCGACAGGACTGAGTCAGAAATATCTACCTGGAACAAATATCTCAAGGAATTCGACGTCCAGCCTTGTCCATTAATAAACAACAAAAAGGGAGCGCTGAAATACACAGCAACTTTCCTGTGATTCAAATTTCCGTCTACCATGAGGCTCTAATTTTCACGTAGTGAGAAGTATGGCCTGGCCATCCATGTCTACTGCCAGGACCATTGTTTGTCTTCGTCAGCCAAAAGAAGAATAGGCTCGATGGAAAAGCTGAACTAGTCTCATAGATTTACCACTGCACACCAGGAATGTGAGGAAGCTAAGGGTTAGGGGAAGAGTTGAGTGGCAAGTACCAAAATTCCTCTCCTCTCCCCTGTGAACTAAGATGCCTAAGATAACAAACATGGAGAAAGAGGAACGCAAGTGGATTTGGATTCCAAACTGGGCATAAATACTAAAGAATTCTGCATGTAAACATGGCATCTATCTTCTGTTTGTCTTAAGCTTGGTTGAAAGATAATCCCAGGTTAGCCTTTTGAAAAGCATCTTATCTCTTTTTTGTATTTTTAACCAGATGTGACCCTCTTTTTCTTTGCTTCTGCTGCTGTTGACATTGGGTTAACACTGAACCTGCTGATCCTTCAGAATTTACCCGGGTTGTTCATTTACTTGCTCTCTGACAAGGTTAACTCTGCTTGTAGATCATCCAATGGTTTTCATGGCAAAACCGTTTCTATATGTTTGGGTTGTCGTCGCAGACTTAAAGTCAAAACCATCCTTTCTTTGAGTGCTCCCAGAAATTGCAAGAAATCTCAGACAAAAGAAAAAAATCTCTTCAAGACTCTTATGAAACCAGTTTTTGCATATTGTCTAGTAATTTCCTTGAATATTCTTTAAAAACAAGAGTGCCTTTTTTTTACAGGGCTTGTGAGGATAAATTCTCAAATGTGGAGAATAGCTGTATCCACCAAGGGAAAACTAAAATAATAGTGTCAAATGCCTAGTCCTGTCCAGCCAGCAGGGAAGCTGGAAGGATATCTATTGCTAAGATGGCTCCACGTTCTTAAAATGAAAAAAAAAAAATTAGCCTTATGGACTTGTTTCTACTTCTTAATACAGATACTCCCCATATGGAATCTTTCCTTTGTGTTCCCAGGCAAAGTTAGGGGAAAAACAGTAATTTTTTAACCTGGTGCTTTTTTCTCCAAGACTAGAGGAAAAATAAATGTCCCCATAGCAAACACCCTGCATTTTCTCTGTTTTAACAGTCCTCAATCTTCTAACTGCTTGTTCAATATCTGTGCTCCAATTAAACTATAAATTCTAGGAGAGTGACTTTCTTATTCACCACTGTATCTCTAGTATAGAGCCCTGGCACATACTTTGGAGTTAATAAATATCTTTTGAATAAAATGCTGAATAGATGATATTGAAGTCATAGCTTTCTACAGAGATGATTGGAGCCAGTAACATTTTAATTGCAATGAAGCCACTATGTAGTGTTGGAATTGCCGTATGGGTATAAGGTGGATTATATAAATGAAATGAATTAGATGAAAAGGAGGGGATTTCTAGGTTTGGAGGCAAAAATAGGGAAGAATCATCTGATTATATTGAGCCTATGTAATCATTGATAATCATTAAGAATCAAAAAGAAAAATGCCATATTTCACCCAGGTCTGGCTATCTTAAAACATCCTTTATCTTTTATAAAGGCTATATTTGTGTTACAGGTTCAGTTTGTTTTAACAGGGAGAAGTTTCAGTTCTTTTTTAAGTAGTAATATAGATGTCATAACATCTGTGGTTTAATCTGTATAATTTCAACAACACAAGTAACATCTTAAAGCCATCTGGAATAATATAACATCGTGCTAGTTCCATTGTTGATAAAGATTCTGAAAAAATAAATCTGCAAAACTTTTTTTTTAAAGATTTATTTATTTATGCATACAAGCTGGGGTATAGGCCAGAGGCGTGGGGCCGTGAGAGGGTTCACCAGAGACAGAGTGGGGAGCAGAACAGGCTGATGGATGGAAATACACTGCTGAGGGGAGCAGTGGGTGAGGCAGGAGAGGTCTGCCACACCATGTGAGAATCTCCCCAGCTGGGCGTCGAACTCACGTCGCTGCTGCCGACAGCTCCACAGCGCAGCACTTAACCGCTGCGCCACCAGGGAGGCCCCTAAATCTCCAAAATTAAACATATGAAGTATCTGCAATAATCTGATAAATGCTATCTATGTGAAAAAAAAAAAAACTTAGACAACAGTATCATTTCATAGATACCACCACTTTCGATGGGATGAATATCTTTCTGAAAACAGACAATGAGTAAGTCTACTTAAAAATTATTCACCAGCTTATCTCTTTGTAGCACTTCAATCTTTTGTTGGTGCTGCTTCTCCTGAAGAAAACTAAGAATAATGGACTAAGAATTGTAACAGATCAGAATCAAAATTGGAAAGCTGTGGACATGCTAAAGCACAGGAGACAAATATACTCATATTGATTTCATAGTTAAGGAATTTTGAACAGCCCACATTTAAGAAATAAGTCTCGGGCCTCCTTGGTGGCACAAGGGGTTAAGTCTCACCACTATGAAGCTATCCACAGCCACTGAAGCACAAGTTCGATCCCTGGCCAGGGAGCTTCCCACATGGCACAGCAGACCTCTCCTGTCTCCCTGCTGCTCCCCTCAGCGGTGTATTTCAGTCAATCTGCCTGTTCTGCTCCCCACTCTGTCTTTGGTGAATTCTCTCACCCACCACGCCGCTGGCCTGCACCCCAGCGCTTATATGCATAAGTAAATAAATCTTTTAAAAAATAAGTCTCTTGGAATATTGTTTGTATGCAAATTTAATTATGTGACTTTTTTTCAGAAAATACAAACTTGAAACTTTGAGATATAGTGACACACAATAAATTATAACACATAAAGTGTACAACTTGTAGTGCCTTCTTGTGTTTCTATCTGTGAAACCATTACCCACAATAAAAAAATTCAATATGTTCAAAAGTTTCCTCATGACTCTTTATAATCACACAGTCCTGTTCTTCCTCCAGGCAAACTGATCTGCTCTATAAATTATTTTTCCATTTTTAATTGTGATGAAAAACACATAATGTAACACTTGCTATTTAAAGGAATTAACAAGGATTAGAGCAAACATTAATGAAATTGAGATTATAGAAAACTCAACAAATCTAAGAGTTCGTTTTTGGAAAAGATCAACAAAATTGAAAAATCCTTTGGATAACTGGAAAAAATAAGACTTGATGAAATTGGACTTTGAGTGGTGAATTTAGTGTTATATATACACATGCTGAATTTCAATGCTGCATACCTGAAATATATAAATTTATAATGAAGTGTTACTCAAATTTAAAGAGAAATAAAAAGAGAGAAGACTCAAATAACTAAAATCAGAAAAGAAGGGGCAAGCAGATTAGAACTGTTGCCATAAAATACAAGAGAATTATGAGAGAATATTATGAACAATTGCATTATCTACAAATTTGATAACCTAGAAAAAATGGAAACATTCCATTCCAGGAAACACCCAACCTACCAAGACTAAATCATGAAAAAAAAAAAGTTGAAATAGCAATATCTAGTAAGGAGATTAAACCAGTCATCAAAAGACCCCTCAAAGATCCCGGGGCCAGAGTTTTGGGCTACAACATCAGCAACCCTGAAGATTAGGCTGTAACAGAAAATAGAAGTAATATTTCAAAGATACGTGTTCAAAGCATTTCATTAGTTTGTAAAATGTGAGTCTGAAGTAGTTTGCAGTTTGATTCTTCAAAGACCAGTGAATTGTGTAGAGTTGCTTGGGTAATGGTTCAGGGCTCCATTATGAGACATAGGTGAAAGGGAAAAACCCAGTAACGCTGTCATAACAGTTTCCCTAGAAACACATGCAATTTGGCAGCAGGGAAAACTGAGGTGCACAAAATGGATGTCGGAGGAAAAATCAACATGGCACAGAATATCAAGGGACAGCCAGGCCTCGGAAACATGGGATATCAGTATGTAAAAGGACTCTCAAGTTTATGTGGAAGGGAAAGTTGACTTGAGTGAATGTATGGATAAAAAAAAAAAAACAAAAACATGAGATGACAAGAAACAACAATCATAGCAGATAATTTATTTTGAAGTTATCAAACGAAAGAGAAGGTAAGAATGGGTGATTCTTCTTTGGCCATTATTTGATACAGTCTCACTTCCAAATCCTGTATAGCTTTTATAATTTTTGAGGACAATATTTAAATACACACATAACCACACACACGCACACACACACACACACACACACACACACACACACACAGAGTACATATATACATCTATATTTATCATATGCACACAAATACCACAATCTTCCCAACAGGGAAAAGTCCAAGATGAGAGGGCATCATTGAACAACTCTACCAAACATTTCAAGAATTAACACCAATCCTCCTCAAACTCTTCCAAAAAATTGGAGAAACTATCCATGTTCATTCTATGAGGCTGCCATTGAAATAGGGGCGGACAGGGCACAAATGCCCAAACGGCCAAAGGCCAAAACCAACAAAGGACAGCGCCTGAGGCAAGGACAGGGCACTGTCTGTGGTTCTCACCTGCGCGCACAATTGCAAGAGACTTCAGGCTACAGGAAGAGCAAACATGGGGTTTATTGTACAAACGGGGGAAACAGAGCTAACTGCATCCCCAAGTGGCAGCCACCTCACCCAGAATGCATCAGGGACGGCAGCTCCTTGGGAGGTGCTGGGTTAGACCAACAAACAGGCCTCTGAGACACCAGGCCCAGGGCCTCCGGTGCTTCTTTCAGGCTACGTCAGAGACAGGACCAGAGGCCCAGTCTCTGCAGAGTCCTTCAGCTTCTCTTCCTCCTCAGAGGGCGGCTGCTGGATGCTTATTTTCTTCTTTCTTCCTCAGAGGCCAGTAACGGACTTCTTTCTTCTCTCTTCGGAGTCTGGAACCGTCGTCTTTCTTCTCCTGGGGGCTGCTGTTGACATCATCTTCTCTTGTTCTTCTCTTCCTCCCCCCCTTTTTTTTTCTTCTTTCAGGTCCCTCCAATCCTGGCTTACATCTTCTCCCACAGTACCATCCACAAGTCTGACTGGACCATTTTTCAATCCTGGAGCTGATTGGACCGACGTATCAGCTCCTAGCACCTGATTGGTCCATTCAAACTGGCAGTTACTGGGCAGAAGCAACTGCCATAACTGCTCTGGAGCAGCGGGGTAAGAGGCCCCACCACTCCTGCTGGCTCCCACTGCTAAGGCAGCTTGGTTCCGGTAACACCATCACAATGATACCAAAGCCAGACAAAGATACTACACACACACACACACACACACACACACACACACACACACACACACACACACTCCAATATCCCTGATGAACATGATGTAAAAATCCTCAACAAAATACCAGCGAACTGAACTCAACAGCACATTAATAGAATTTCACACTATAACCAGGTGGGTTTTATTCATAGAATGCAAGGACAATTTAACATATGAACATAAATCAGTATAATTGTATCACATTAGCAGAATGAAGGACAAAAAGCACATAATCATCTCAACTGATGTAAAAGTATTTGATATACTTTTGTTACCGGAACCCAGCCTCCTCAGTGGTGGGAGCTGGCAGCAGTGGTGTTCTCTCAACCTGCTGCCCCACCACAAGTCAGTCATGGCAGTCACTCCTCAGAGCCCTTTTATGCAACTGTGTACTTCCTGTATTGTGGAATGGACTAATCAGGTGTGACTTATGAGCTGATTGGTAGAATTGAAAATGGTCCAATCAGACTTGTGAGTGGGGCACATTGAAAAAGAAGCCAGGATTGGCAGAAGCTGAGGGGAATACAGTTCCAGGCCCCTAAGAGGAGAGGCAACTCCAGCTCCAGAACAGGACAGATGGTTCCAGCCTCAGAAGAAAGAAAGAAGATGGCCCAGCCTCTGAAGGAAGAAGAAAGAAGGGGAAGACTCCAGCAGCCAACCTCTGAAGAGAGAAGAAAAGCCAAAGACCTTTGGAGAGACTGGACCTCTGGTCCTGTCTCTGACATTGCCTGATGGAGCACCAAAAGCCCTGGGCCTGGTGTCTCAAAGAACTATTTGTTTTTGGTATAGCCCAACTCACAAAGAGCTGATAATACTTGGTGTCTCTGACACTGCCTCTAGGGGGTCAGTAGTGACCATCACTACTGGTCAGTGCTGTCTAGCACTCCTGGTGACTGGTGGCAACCATCACTGACACTATCTGGGTGAGATAGCCAGCCACTTGTGGCTACAGTAATCTCTTTGTTTCCCCTGTTTGTAAAATAAAACTCATCGTTGTTGTTCCTGGAGCCTGAGGTCTCTTATAGTTGTGCGTGAGTGAGAACACACAGTGACCTGTCCTCTTCTCAGGCACTGTCCTTTGTTTGGCTATAGCCTATAGGCCCCTACTGTATGGGTGGTTTTTGGCCTTTTGACTTTTGGGGGCTTTTTGGTGGCTCTCTTGTCCTAGAGCCCAGGCAGGTGGGTAGCCATTCTATCCTACCATCTGGCCTCCTGCCTTGACTGCCTGACTGCCCCTGTTTTATTTTCACCATGAAAACATTCAACAAAGTAAGAATAGAAGAAAACTACCTCAAAATAATAAAGACCATTTATGAAAAGTTCACAACTAACAACTTACTCAATGGAGAAAGACTAAAAATTTTCCCTCTAAGATCAGGAACAGGACAAGGATACTCACTTTCAGCACTTCTATTCGATGTGGTTTTGGAAGTCCAGTGCAACTGGGCAAAAAAAAGACGAAAGAAAAGGCATCCAAAATGGAAAGAAAGGAGTTACCTCTGTGTGCAGATGATGTAGTTTTATGTGTAAGACGTTCTTAAGATCCAAACACAAAAATAAAGTGTTAGAACTAATTAATGAATGCAGCAAAGTTGCAGGATACAAAATTAACAAGATGAATTGTATTAGAATACAGTGACAATTAGCAATTTGAAAAATAAATTAAGAAAATTCCATTTATAGTAGCATCAAAAAGAATAAAATACTTATGAATAAATCTAATCAAGAAGATAAGAGATTTATACACTGAAAACTACAAAATGCAGTTGGAAGAAATTAAAGAAGATACAAGTAAATGAAAAGATATCTGTGTTGTGGATAGGAAGATTTAAATATTGTTAAAACATCTGTATTACTCAAAGTGATCTATAAATTCAACACAAAACCTATTAAACTTTCAATGGAATATTTAAAATAATAGAAAAATTATCCTAAAATTCAAGTGAAATCCAATCCAATCCAATCTAATCCTTGAAAGGTCAAAACAATTTGGGAAAGAGCAAAACTGGAGAATTCACACATATGATTTTTAAAATATGTTACAAATCTATAGTAATCAAAACAGTGTGGCACTGACATAAAAACAGACATACAGATCTTACTTCTGGATATATATCCACAAGAATTGAAAGCAAGTTCCTGAAGAGAAATTTGCACATCCATGCTTATAGCAACACTATTCACTATAGACAAAAGGGAGAAACAACACAAATGTCTATCAACAAATGAATGGACAAACAAAATGTTGTATGCATGTATGTATGTATGTATGTATGTATGTACTCACATAAACAATGAAGTATTACTCCACCTCAAAATGGAAGGGAATCCTATCACGTGTTACTACAATATGGATGAATCTTGTAGTGTTACACTAAATGAAATTATAGAGTTCACAAAAGGACACACACTATATGATTCTACTTAGATGAAGTACCTAAAGTAGTCAAGTTCATAGAGACAGTAAGAATGGTGATTGCCAGAGGCTGGGGAAAGGAATAAAGGCAAGTTGTTCAATGAGTATAGAGTTTCAGCATAGAAGACAAAAAATGTTCTGGAGATCTGTTTGACATAAGTATAAATATACTTGAAACTACTGAACTATACACTTACATATGATTAGGATTTTAAAAAAATGGTTAGGGTTCTAACTTTCAAATTTTCTTACCACAATAAGAAATCTCTCAAAGTGAATAAAACTCGCCATATCAACTGTTGGCAAGTATGTGGAGAAACTGGAACTCTTATACTATGCTAATGGGAATGTGAAATGCTACAACCATTTGGGAAAGCACTTTGAGAGTTTCTAAAAATTGAAACATGTATCTCCTCTTCTATATTAGGTATTTAACCATGAAAAATCAGAGCATAAGTCTATACAAAGACTTGTATAAAGATGTTCATAGTGGTTTTTTAAATATAGTCAAAATCTGGCAATAATCCAGATGTACATCAACAATGAATAAACAAATTGTGTGTATCCATATAATGAAATATTACTTACAAATTAGATGTACCATTTAGATCTCATTTACTGAGTTTTTACTATGTGCAAAGTTTTGTGCCAAATGCTTTAAACATATAATCACACTCTATGAGGTAGGAATAATTAGCTTTATTTTAAAGATGATGCAACTGAGATTTGGAGTTGAATAACATACAAGGTTACATATCCAAGTTATGTCAAAGCCATGGTTCAAAATTAAGTTGAGTGTAATTCCAAAGATGGAATGCTTAATAACTACACTATATTTATTTAATTCAATAGGAGCAATGAAATGATTGATAGTCAGAATCTCAGCTGTAGAATTCCTTAGGTCTGGAAAGCTATGGTCTTACAGCAGGTATTAACTGATATTGTAGCAGGTAGTTGTGATTGTGGACTATAAATGCTAACAACCTAGGTGTGAATTAACACAGCTACCATTTCCTAGTTTTGTGTGGGAGATATTTAATCTCTCTGTTCCTTTATCTTTAAGATGGAGATAATAAAATCTACCACATTCCCTGATTGTACTTAGAACAAACAGTTCCTGGCATTTAGTAAAATACTACCCACCTTCACTTAACTTTTTAAATTTAACTTCCTGTCTCCATGAAAGACATAAGCCACCTTTGTTTTTTTCAATTGGGGTTACATTGGTTTACATCCTTGTTTCTGTTTTGCAAGTATGATAAGTCACTTCTTAAAAACTTCATTTAATTTAATGCATTTAAACTTGTTTTGTGCATTGCCCTAGACTAGGCATTATTGAAAATCAAAGCTGAGCCACATGAAAGAATCTCTCTCCTCAGGAATCCTGTACTCTATCAAGCAAACACCATACTTGGCCTGTTCAATAGTCTTATATTTACATGTCCTGTTGCTTTGTGGTTGGATGGATTTTACATTAAGATTTTTGAATAAGCTGCAACATCCCAACCTATTTTGAATTATGATGTACTGTTTATAGGCCATTTCCCACTTAGGGCTTCCTAAATTACCAGTCCATCTTTTTTCTTTCTTAATAATAATACGTAATATTCTATTTTTTTAAAGATTTATTTATTTATGCATACAAGAGCTGTAGTGTCGACCAGAGGTGGGGAGCAGGGCGTTAAAGAATTTACCAAAAACAGAGTGGGGAGCAGAACAGGCAGATCTACTGAAACACACTGCTGAGGGGAGCAGCAGGAGAGACAGGAGAGGTTTGCTGCAACACGTGGGTCATCTCCCTGGCCAGGAATTGAACTCGTGCTGCAGTTGTTGCCCATAGCTGCATAGTGCTGAGACTTAACCCCTTGCGCCACCAGAGAGGCCCAATAGCTCATATTCTTTACTCTTGAAACTTACTGAAGTTTATTGAGCTAAAGTTATTTTGAAATAAAGTTTAAATCTTTTAAGTAATATTAAACATTAGTTCTGGGAATTGTAAGGTTATACACAGTAATCACTTTACCCTTGAGTGATGGGGTAGTCACATGTCCCAGGCAGCTGAAAACCAGACAGTTTTCACATGTCCCAGGCAGCTGAAAACCAGACAGAAGTTTTGGTGCTGTGTAGGCAACCTCTTTTGTTACCTGAAAATCTAATACTGAAGTCAAATTGACTGACTCTATTGATGATTGAAGCTAAAACCAAGCTCAACTTTGGTAAATTAACCCTTGTCTAAAATGACCGCTCTGCAGCATTTTTTTTTAAGATGTATTTATTTATGTATGCAAGAGCTAGGGTCTAGGCCAGAGGTGTGTGTGCTGGGGGGAGGGTGGTGGTGAGAGGATTCATCTGAGACAGAGTGGGGAGCAGAACAGGCAGATCTACTGAAATACACTGCTGAGGGGAGCAGTGGGTGAGAGAGCAGAGCTCAGCTGCATCATGGTGGTTAGCTCCCTGGCCAGGGATCGAACTCAACCCGCAGTGGCTGGCGACAGCTTGACAGTGCTGAGACTTTAACCCCTGTGCCACCAGGGAGGCCCCCAAATTTGGTCTTGAGCACATCTGCCCTGGGGCTGGTAGGCATCCTTTTTGCTACACTCATGAAGTTGTGGCTTAACTCTGGTCTTCTACCTCCATCACGGTTTCAGCCAGTCTTGCCTGGGTTTCTAGTTTTGTCTATAAAAAAAAGTGAACAGGAAGAGTGGAGCAAGGACAAATAGGGCAAGGGTGAGGAGCTGATGATGACCAAGAGGGGTGACAATTTCCTCCTCTGTCTGCAGCCTACTCCTCATTCTTGAGGGACAATGGGCAGAGGCCTACTTATTGAAACCGCTTCTTTCTGAACGGGGGCAAAGTTTAGGGGCTCAGAGAGGAACAGGACCTTTCCCCAGCCAACTTGAGATTGCGTATACCCTTGAGTTACAATTATTTAATGTCTCCAGCCTTTGGACAAAGGGAACTGAATAATTAAGGGAACTAAGTAATTTATGAGATGAGGGCCTCCCCGGTGGCGCAGCGGTTAAGCACTGAGCTGTGGAGCTGTCGGCAGCGGCGACGCGAGTTCGACGCCCGGCCGGGGAGAGTCCCACATGGTGCAGCAGACCTCTCCTGCCTCACCCGCTGCTCCCCTCAGCAGTGTATCTCTGATCTGCCTGTTCTGCTACCCACTCTGTCTCTGGTGAACCCTCTCACCGCCCCACGCCTCTGGCCTGTACCCCAGCTTGTATGTATAAATAAAAAAAAAAAAAAATTTTATGAGATGAAGCCAAATTTCCAAGGAAGCAAGCAGATGCTAGTAAGAGTGGCCACGGGACTGAATGAGGGTCTGCTGCATGCAAGCCGGTGAGAAAGGTTTTGTTTATAACAGAAGTCCAAGGCCAGGATTCTGTGTTGTCCTGCCTCCTCTGCTTAGCCCCCTCTTTCTCTGCATTTTCAGTTTCCAGTCAGCCTTGGAGAGCAGCTCAAGGTTTCTGCTCTGACTGCATCTCTAAGTACAAAGCCTCAGAGAAAAAGATAACTGTTTTTTTTCTTTTGTGTTCTTTAAGGTCTAAAAGTAATTTAACCCTTTAGCCTCAGTTACATAACCTCTGGAGCTGTGAATTCTGGTTGTTCAAAACATTGAGTTTGGGGTACTTTACTAAAGCAGTCTTAGCACATTAGTACAAGATGCAAGGGGACTTCTGTTCTCTTTCCCTTAGTTTTATTTTTCTTCTTCCTGTTACTCAAGTGCTAGGGTTCTTCTGCAACCTGATATATTTTTAAATTTAAAGATACAAAGATAAGGGCCTCCCTGGAGGCACGGGGTTAAAGTCTCAGCACTCTCAAGCTATGGCCAGTCATGAGTTCGATCCCCAGGCAGGGAATTGGCCCACGTGTCGCAGCAGACCTCTCCTGTCCTGCCTGCTGCTCCCCTCAGCAGCGTATTTCAGTAGATCTGTCTGTTCTGCTCCCCACTCTGTCTCTAGTGTACCCTCTCAGCCCCCGTACCTCTTGTCTACACTCCAGTTCTTGAACGCATAAATAAATTAAATTAAATCTTAAAAAAATAAAAATACAAAGATAAAATAACTGCTTTCCTTTTCTTGTTTAAGACCTGTCTTGGGAGATACCCCAGCTCATGTGAGGTGTGAATCTCAGCTCTGCCAATTATTTTTCGGAGACTTTGGGCAAGTTACTTAACTTCTTCAAGTTTCAGTCTCTTTTCTGTATGATATGGGGATAATAATTTCACCTACCAGTATTACTAAATAATTTGGGATAATGTACATAAATCAGGACTGTGTGCTCACTAAATACAACTATTATTATTGCAAAACTACTACAGTTTAAGGAAGAATGATGAAGATTAGAGGTGTAGCAGATGCATTGGGGGTTCACAGGGTGAGGTCTCATATGGCTGGAGAAGCAGGATGAGGGCAGTGGCTTTTAGATTGGTCTTTAAATAAGTGGCAGATGGGTTTGGTGAGAAGTCACAGTGAAAGAAGCAGCATGAATAAAGACAATGTTAGTGGGCAAAGGGGCACCCCAGGACCCCCAAACTTGAATGTTCTAAAGGAGTCCTGCCATCCACTGCCTGAAGACAAAGCAAATTCAGAGTGTGAAAAAATTTTAATAGTAAAGAAAGGATAAGAGTTTCCCAATAAAACACCCCAAATTACCCATCCCCTCATGGGTGAATGCTCAACCAAACAGGGTTGGCTCCAAGCAAGGCCACGGAGGCCTGAAATCTTGCCACAAGTCTAAGGCACTTACTGATGGGGAACCACTGGGGAGGGGTCAAAGGGGACAGGCAAGACTGGGATGAAAGGAGCAAAAATAAAATGCAAATCAAGCCAAAGACCGCTGTTGTCAGCCTCCCTGTGTATCTCTCTCCCACACGTCTCTTTCAAATGTCTCTGTGTTTCGACTCCATATGTTCGACTCCATGTACCCCAAGTCCATGGTGCAAGTCCAAACCCAAGAACCAAGCACACCCTCCTTCTCACGTCTCTCTGCTCATGTGCGTCTCCCCTCCTGGTTCTCTTCTAAGTCTTCTAGAACTTCACCTGCAGCTCAGCTCTGCCAGTTACTAGCTGGGGTAGGGAACTTGGAGCTTCCCCGTTTTACGGAAATTCCTCTGATGTAACAGTGTGCCCCCAAACACCAGGACATAATGTGATTTAGGCTAGAGGTTTGATATGAATTGTAGCCTAACTGTCCTCCTTAAAGAGCCCTCTGACAACCTGGGTTTAAATGATTTCGCACCTCTGCCTCACCTCTCTGCTTCGCATTGTAACAGGGTGGTCCCCAGGGAAAGGGTGTGTTCCAGGTTCCCTGCCCCACCCAAGGGAGAGTGGAGCTGAGCAGGAGATAGGAAGCTGGAGAAGAAGAGAGAGAAGAAGATTGGAGAAGCAAGGAAGCAGGATGGAGAGCCAGAGGAGGCACAAGGAGAAGAGAGACATATAAAGAAGCTGTGCTGGCCTGGACTGATTGAAACAGAGACCTGTGGGTGAGAGACCCGTGGGGAGGTGACATTAGCAACGTTGATCTTGGTTTTGATTTTGCTCTTTTCCTCACAGACTAGTCTATCTGTTTCTGACCCTTTTGTATGGGTCTCTACGGAAAGGTATTGTAGTTCCTCCCAGAATTGTCCAGCTGTTTCTGACCATTTTCTATGGGTCCCTGCCAAAAGGTGTTCTAGACTTGTGGCAGGCTTTTAGGACTTGCTTTGGGCCAATCCCATTTGGGTGGACTTTTACCTAGGAGGGGATGGGTAACTTCTTTGTCTCTTCTGTATTGTACACTGATTGCATTAAAGTTTGTTTCCATTTAAGGTCTTGTATGCTTTGTATTGATGTGGCAGATGGCAGAACCTATTTAGAGTGGGCAGGTTTGGGGGTTCTGGGGTGTCCTTCTCCCTGCCCTGTAACAGCATCACCACAATTGTTCCTTCTAATCATGTCCCACAAACTGTAATTCTCCTGTTGATTGACCTGTTTGTCTATTGTATATAGAGACAAGGTTTGTTTCTCTTATTCAGATCTATATCCCAAGAAGATGCTCAACAAATAGTTGTAACAAATCGGGGAATTGTTTAAGGAGGGAAAGAGGAAAGAATGGAAGGAGGGAGGAAAGCTAAATGGATGAGAAGTAGTGCCAGTAAAACAGTAAAGAGATAGTTCAGAACCAGAGACCAGAGGGACGCCTGAAATGGCAGGCTAATGATTCCAACAGAGATCTTGAAAACAAAATTCCTAGATCAGAAGCATCAGAATCATCTGGGAATTTGTTGAAATGGCAAATTCTGAGGTCCTGTTCCAGACCTACTGATATGGAATCTGCATTTTAATAAGTTCCCCAGATGACTGAAAAATCCAAGCTTTCACTAAAATACCATGTTCTTAATCTCTCCAGGCTGCTGTAACAAAAATGCTATAGACTACGAGGCTTAAGTAATAAATATTTATTTTTGTTATGGTCCTGGGAAGTCCAAGATGAGGGTGCCAGCAATTCATTATCTGGGTTCATAGAAGTCATTTTTTTTCTTTGTGTCCTCACATGGTAGAAAAAGGAGGAAACTCACTGGGGATTTTTTTTAATAAGGGCACTAATCACATTCAGGATACCTCTACCCTCATAAGCTAACTATCCCCTTAACCTCTCACTTCCAAATATCAACACATTGGGGATTTGTTTCAACACAGGAATTTGGAAGGGCACATTCAGTCTATAGCACACCCTTAGTTGTGTAGTCACTGTTCTTTGTTTCTTCTAGACTTGAGTGGAAAATTGGACTAAATGTACTTTGCAGTAATGGGAGTCCTAGAGCAGAAATCAGAGATATAAATATTCCAACTCTACTTCGTGCCTATAGATAGATCTCAGACTCAACTATGAGAGTTCCTTAAAACTGCAGCACACAAGAGTCTTTTAAACAGAAGTTATTCTGGGGCATTCCACTTGAAGCCAAAAATTATCTCCCACCCAAGAAAGGAACTCAAAAGACCAACACCAGTGACAGTAAATTGCCACAACCAGAAAAAAAGAGCTTGCAGTCCATTCAGGAAAACACTGAAGTCTGTTTGTGGGAAAATCTTTAGGATAAAGCCAGGCACTAAAGGAATAGGAACAAACCAAAATGCTTTAATGAATTATTATGGAATCTGCAAACTGGTATCAGATGTTATCCAGTCACAGAATCACAGAGAGCCCTAGTAACATTTCAAATTATTACAAATAAGGTAGCCCCAGCCAAAAGTTCCTGTTCTTAAAAACAACTATGTCCGCTCACCTGATTATCTATTCATTTTAGAATAAACTGATTGTTTTCAGAACTAAAGCACATTTATTCATGTAAGAGCAGATGGACAGTGAAACTTTAAACACACACACACACACACACACACACACACACACACACACACCCTTCAAGTTTTTACTGAGTCAGACTTTCCAATGTATCTTTTAGAAAAAGGGATAGCATAAACCCAAAAAGAGAAGCTGTCTTAGGTTTCATAGTGTGGTCAGGGACTTGTTTTCCCAATGTAGCATAGCAACTTGACTTCAGTGGTGCTCCTATGATACTATATGAAAAAAAAATGACAAATACCCCACATGAGAACTTTCCATTAGGTGCAGAGATGATCCTTAGCTAGCCTATAGACTCTCAGATATACATACAAAAAATAAAGAATTACTTAAGTTAACTATTTGCATTTCAGAAACTTAAAGAGTAAATAGAACTATAGTCCCATCGAGACAACTCTGGATGGAATGATAATTCTGGATGGATGGAGTGCCAATATATCATCTTCTCTGCCCTAGGTGGTGGAGGAGTGCCATCTGAGAAAGAGTCAACCCCTCTGGGCCAGCAGCCTCATGTGGCAAGCCATTTCCTTAGTTTACCCCAGTGTGCCAGGCAATATTGTCCTCTATGAGGGAAGAATTGTAAAACCTTGTGAGCACCCATTCTGTAAGCTTTCCAAATGTGATTAGAGTGATGATTTTAGGTGACAAATAGACATGACAATAAAAACATTGAGCTGCTTAATGAGAAAATAATTTCCTGTTCCATTCTCTTTTATCCTTCTGACTAGACTAAGAGAAATGATTTGGTGTTACTTTATCTTCAACTCTTAATCTTCTTTTAAACAAAGAAATACAAGGTCACAGGCACTGAGCTTTTGCCATGTGACATCTGAAATTTAATAGCGTTTTTGTTTTATTATTATATGTATGTTTGGCCATTGATCCTTGTTTTCTACTTAGAATAGTTATTTAAAGCTTCATTTTAAAATAAACTTATTGAGACAAAAATGTGAGTTGATGCAATGAAAATATTGATGAAAAAATGATACCTATTGTACCGTCTCTACATAGCAAAAATTGTGATGATGCTATTCAAGTAACTGAAATTCAGAAAATAACACCCACTGGATTTCTTGAATTCACTTAAATTGCTGGGGAAACTGTATGTCCACATACACCTATCTCTTATAAATCATTTAAAATTCTCTAGACATAGCAAACATATTATAATGAAGTTTTTCCAACTTCAGACAAATTTTAACACTTTGAATTGAAGTTTGTTTCCCAGGATCTTCTAATTAAATATTTGAAGATACTTCTCTTCTTTTTAGTTCTGTCCCCAGATTTTTAAGCTGCTTCTTCTCCTGGGCACATACACACAGCAGACACTCTCTTTTCAAGCCAGTCTCTCCAATTTCTCCCCCTCTGACATGATTCCAATCTCACACACACGCATGGATGCACACACAGACACACACATATGTACAAACACACTGCTGGCAGTTCTTCTCTGGGCTTATTCTAATTTATAAATCTCTCTCTTAAACTATGTGAGTCAGTAAAAATTATCTTGCTTGTATGTGACAGAAAAGCCTACTTAAGTTAGTTTAAGCAAAAAGGAGACTTTATTAGCTCATATAATTGAAAATTACAGAGTAAGTTTCATCAAAGGCATGGTTTAAAATGAACTACAGAAGATTCCCAGAATCAGGATTCACTGTGCTTCTCATCTGCCAGCTCCATTTCTTTAAGAAGTTTCCATATTCAGGCAGGCTTCTCCCTCAGGATGGTAAGACAGTTAAAGAATTCCAAGGTCTCATGTGTACTAATAGCTCTAAAGGTGTCACATGTGTCTCCTAAGTCAATCATTAAGTCAATCACTGTCACCACAGGGGTGAAGAGTGCTGATCGGTCAGAGTGAGGAGTGTACTGGACAAGTTTACTGAAAATACATGACCTTTGGTGGGGAAAGTTAGTGTCCCAGAGGGAAAGCAAATGGTATTTTCTAGAAGAACTCATATCGTGAAATCTAGATATGAACTCAATACCCAGCGAATAAAGCAAGAAAATCACTTCCTTGATAATGAACATCATCTGTGAGTGAGAGAGAGTATTCTCCATTCTTAACCTATCCCTGGAGCTATTATTTCCCAGTCATCTCTCTGTGCTGGTAACCCATGCATGATGACATAAATAGAAAGCATTACATGGACATGACATTGGTTTTTGGTCTCCAGGTAAAGCCATATAATTAAGATGAGCTGATAAAACGAAAGGAGGAGAATGATTAGCAGGAGAGTGGGGAAGGAAAAAGAGGAAGAGGAGGAGGAACGGAAGGGTCAGGAGGAGGAGTTTAAGACAGCAGAAGAAGTAGAAAAAGGAGAGTGGGTTTTTAGTAGTAGCTGCCTTGAAACAACCAGGTGTGGGAACTGACAACAGAGAAGATAGAAAAACAATAATTGAAAAAGCAGAGAAGAATTTGCAAAAAAGAACAACAAAGTTCCCAACTTCCAAACTCAATAGAGTATTATCAATTAAGACACTGTGGTATTGATATCAGAAAAGACATACATTCAACAGAAAGGAATTTAGAGCCCAGAAATATTTATGTTCAGTTGATTTTTGAAAAGGGGGGGGTGAAGGGAAGCCAATGTGAATTGTCTTTGCAATAATTCAGTGTGAACTGTGCTGGAATAACTGGCTCTCTACATGCAAACAGATGGATTAGTTCTGTACCTTACACCATATACAAAAATCATCAAAGGTAGATCAAAGAACAAGATATATAAAAGCACAATAAATTAGACTGCATCAAAATTCAGATATTGTGTGCTTAAAAAGACACCATTAAGAAAATTAAAAGACTAGTACAGAAAGAGAAAAGATATTTGCAAAATGCAAGTGAAAACCACAATGAGACACTGCTTCGCACCCAGTAGAAGGGCTAAAGTAAAAAAACTAGACAATGTCAAGTACTGACAATAATTTGAGCAAACTGGAAACCTCATGCATTGCTGGTGGAAACTTAAAATGGTGCAGCCGCTTTAGAAAAGTATCTGACAGCCTCTTAAATGCCGAATATAAGTTTATCATATAGTACAGCAATATCACTTCTAGCTCTCTACCTAAGAGAAGTTGAAAATATATGTCTGCTCACGGACTTGCACATAAATGTTCATAGCATCATTATTCATAATAACCCCAAAATGGAACCCATCCAAACTTTCACCAAGTAGTGAATAAATAAAATTGGTATTTCCATACAATGGAAGAAGTGAAAAGGTGTCCATTCAGATCCTTGGCCACTTATTAAAAGGACAAATTACTAATACATGCTACAACATAGATGAACCTCAAAAAACATTATGCTAAGTGAAAGAAACCAGTAAAGAAAGATCAAATGCTGGGATTCCATTTCTATGAAATGTCCACAAAGGCAAATCTATAGAGACAGAAAGTAGATTAGTGGTTGTTGGAGCTGGAGGCAGGAATGGAGATTGACTGCAAATGGGCATGAGGGATCGATTTGAAGGGATGGAAATGTTCTAAAATTGGGTTGTGATGATGGCTGCACAGCTCCATCCATTTGCTAACAATCATTGAGCTGCACGCATAAAACGCGGATTTTATATGTAAATTGTATCTCAATAGATCTTTATTCTTGTTGAATAAACAGTACTCACAGGAACACAGGAACTTTGTAAGTAAAGGAAATATAATTATATTCCAATGAATTGGTGCATTTATAGATGCTTTTTATATTTTTCTGTATTTTCCAATTAAAAATGTGCTTGAAGTCAGGAGAAAACAGTCCATTTCAGAAAGCATCCTCTGAGACGCAAACATGGAATCACTCCCTGATGGGCCAGAGGAGAGCTATGAAAAGTCACCTTGATAAAGTGGCAGAATGGTTCTCAGGTCTCAAGATTTGGCAGTAACTTGATTAAAATTAATACCGCAGCTAAAGAAAAAAGAATCCATCAGCAGAAAGCATTGATCAGCAAAGAAAGCAAAAAGGGGGTGGGGGCAGTTGCAGACAATCCTTGTGGCTCAGAGGCAATGACAGCAGCGAGGCTGAAGTCTGGTACCCACAGCCCCAGGGCGGAGATGGACATTGTCTCTTAGAACCACAGGCGGGTAGGCATGCGTAGTGTGGCAAAACAGATTTGCCTTGTTTTTAACTGTGTGCTCAGGCATTGTATTTTCATTAAAAAAATTTTTTAAATTCCCAAGAATTTTTGTTTGTAGAAGAAGCCCAGTCCTATCTACATGGTATGAACTGACACATATTCTGGTTTCTATACCTTTGATTTCTGAGCTTTACTAGGTGTGAGTCCAAACTAAACCAAATCCAGAGCATCTCAAATTGGAAATGACACACCTGGAAAGCGGGGCTGTACTGGACCATGGCAAACTCACCGGGATCGGCGCCACCTTGTGAGCGGCTTGGAAGCCAGCCAGGCAGCTCACCTCACTGTCAACCCAACCTTCACCAGGCTTCTCACTCCCCTTCAATGTTAAGAAATTCAAGACATATTGAAATCAGTGTACGATCAGCATTTTTTTTAAAAAAAGAAGTAACTTAGGGGAAGAATTTAAGTTATTTAATTCTTGTACTGAGTCCTGATGCGTCCAGCCTTGACAATGACAATTTTGACACAGTGGACTCAGTTCTGCCCTGCTCATGAGGCCATCCTGGATTAATAGGGAGCTTCCTCCCGGCAGCCATGCTGATGGTTACTCCGGAAATCGCCCGCAGCTCTGTAGAAAGTTCTGTGCTTTTGAGGACAGTGGAGCTTGTTCATTTGAGCAGAGGTATAGCGTCCCCAGCTTGCAGGCGCTTTGCCCCGCTGACCTTTTGTCCTGGTGATAGACAGAGGGGTACCCTGGGGGACCCAAACCTGCATTTTCTAAATGGATTCTGCCATCTGCTGCGTTCAGACCAAGCAGACTCTTAGTGTGAAAGGCATTTAGAGGATTGTTGTCCACAGAGAGAAGAGAGTTAAAGGCTGCTATTGTCAGCCTCCCCACAGGTCTCCCCACATCTCTTCAAAGTGTCTCTACATGTCTCGAAACCATGTGTCTCCTTCCATGTCCCCCAAATCCCTGGTGTAAGTCTACGGAGAAGCAATCATGTCCTCCTTCATCTCTCCCTGCTCCCGGATGCTCAGCTCCGCCCTTGACTAGGTGAGGCCAGAACAAGGAGCCGTCCCTTTTTATGGAAATAGTAACAAATCTTTTTTTTATTTTGTAGTCTCATTGCCATATGGCACTCTGAGGCCTGCCTCTACCCCTGGCCATGCCACCCCATCCTACATGGGTCCTGAAACTAGTCCTGCCCTGACCTGAATGGATGATCGGATTTTATCACCTAATGCTCTGAACCACCTTTTCCCAAAATACTAGTTCTCAACTCAGTTGCCACAATACCGCAATTCAATTCCGATACCCCAGAGTTAGCACCCTGCTCTACGAGTTGAAAGGCTGTCTCCAACAGGACTGCTTCCCTTTAGGAACTAGCTACTAGTCTGGGGGTCGCCAGGTCACCCACACTTCTGATTCACTGATTACACATTCAGGAGATCCTACTATCCCATCAGGTTTGATAATTTGCTAGAATGACTTACTGAATGTAGGAAAGCACTATACTTGTAATTACTGTATTGTTGCAAAAGGATACAAATCAGCCAAATTAAGAGACACATGAGATGAGGTCTGGAAGGGTCCCAAATGCAGAGTTTCTATAACCTCTCCCCATGGAGTTAGGTCGTCTCACCCTCCCCACACATCAATGTGTTAATAAACCAGGCTGGTCCCCCAAGCCTTAGTATCCAGAGTTTCATTACACAGGCATGACTGGCTGAGTCTTCGGCCACATCACTGAACTCAGTCGCCTCCTGGAGATTGAGAGGTTGAGCTCACATCACTGCAGCTCGATGTCTCAATTCTCTGATCACACAGTTGGCCTTTTGGCCATGACCAGCCCCCATTCCAAGTTATCCACTTAGCACAAACTCAGGTGTGGTCCCAGGACACAAATAACAAAGACACTCCCTACACTGGTGGAATTCCAAGAATTTAGAGTCTCTGCTGCAGTAGCCAAGGAGAAATCCCAGTCCAGTTTCTTATTATACAACAAGTACATACTGGAATCACAAGGAGCTTTTTAAAAATATGTTCATGCCTGGACCCCACCAAGAAATTCCCATTTAATTGGTTTGGGGTACTCTCTGGATATAAGGATTTTTACATCTCTTCCAGATAATTCTACCAGACTCTACAAATTGTGCTGCTAGCCCTAGTTTATCCCCTTTGCTGGAACTTGCAGGACATGTGTGCTCCTCCAAATTAAATTGGAATGGCTGGCCTGGTTAATGGTGCTCTCAAGGTGGCACTGGGTTAGACATCATACAATCTGGAGCTGCCTGACCAGCCCCAATGAAGTTATCTGTGGAAGATGGAGCGGGGGAAGAGGGAAGCCTTTACCTGAAATAACCTTAGTTTCCTTTTGCTAATAACCTTGTCCCACCTCCTTTCTGACTATAAAAACCACCTTGTGCAAACTTTGCAGCATCTTCCCACTTGTTAGACCAAATGTTGCCCAATTCATGAATCATTTGGTACAGCCAGTTAGATCTCTGAACTTGTGAACTTTGGTTGTATAAGAGGTCTCTGTGTCACACAACTCCAAGAAACCCCATGCGTATCATAGCCTATGTGAATGGTGCTCCTGGACTTATGAATTGTCCATGCTACATGCTGAGGGTGGCCATGTCTTAATTTAGGGCAACATGTCAACAAATTTAGCAAATTACCAGCTAAGCAGATTTACAATTTTAGTAACACATCAGCTTTAGCAGGAATATTTTCATATCTCTATCAGTTTTCAATTTTAACTTCAAACTTGAAAACATTTAAAATAATCAGAATTCAGCCAAACAACCCAGTATAGTAAGAAAATAAGGCTGAACTAAAAGATCCCCATATGAAAGGTTAAAATTTTGAGAATTGAATATCTTCTAAAGGCCAATCATGACTTTTGCTAATTCAAATAAATTTAATATAGTAAATTATTGTATAAATTACCTTTTGGGAAACTGGCCTTCAAGGAAATGGAGTTCTGCAAATTATTTTCTTGGCTTCTGCTTAAGTTAGCTTCCATCACCTAAAAAAAATTATTTGACAATGAGTTACCCCAAGTATTTTCCACCAAGTTTCTTTTGTGTAGCATACAATTAAGAGATTGCCTTTTGAAAGTGTTTAAAAAAGAAGGCGTAGGAAGAGGAAAGCATAAACCACTTCCTACTAGACATTTTTGCAGCAGAAACTTTTTTTTAGTTGAACTTGGCAACCATGTTGGGGAAGAGGCTGTATTTGACAAGGAGACCCTGTCACAGGTACATTTCCTGAATGAAAAAAGTCATCATCTTTATGTATATTCTCCTTATAATGCCAATTCAAGGTACTTATGTGGGACATTTTTGTTCTTCCACTTGAGACAACTTCCTTTTTTTCAGAAAACTTCTAAAACGGGAATAGGAAATAACTTTTAGCAAACTTCTTTTTCTGTCCCTATGAAGGAAGGGGATTTGAATTTGTGAGAGTGATTGCACTTTAAGTTACCTAAGAAAGTTGCTAATGAAAAAAAAGGCTGGTGGGGGGGGGTGGGGGGGGTGGGGAATCGCCTTCTAAAAATAAACCAAAGCCTCTGAATAGAAACTTCCTTAGCCCTAGCTTTGAAAGTTCACTCTTGCATTCTAACTTCTAATGTTTGGCATATTTCTGAGCTTGTTGACGAACTAACCAACCTGAGTACTGACATGCTAGGACTCAATACAAATCTCTATAAATGTGAAACTATGGTTGGTAGTTTTTGGAAAATCAGTACAATTTCTCAACTTATTCCACACGCCGCAATTATCTCATACTGCTGGCAGATCCGGATGTTCAGAGGCAAAGTTAAGTGTTCAGAACAATCAAATTCCCAAGTGTCATTTGGGTGGGCTAAAGGTGCATATTAGTTAGGCTTTTACACCTCCTGCTCCTTTCTGAGAGCATAAATAATTACAGTGATTTATCTTTGCAGTGCGCAGTTTGGAGTTGGATGTGGCAAAGTCACATAATGGTGTCAGTGTTTCAGCCCAAAGTAAATAAAATGGTGAAATATATTTAGCAAGCGATAACGCAAGGCACTGAGAAATAGATAAAAAAGGAGAAACTGTCTTTGCGTGATTAAAGAACTTTACAAAATACCCAGCTTTTGCAAAAAAGAAGTAATTATAGAAAATAGAAATAGTGGGGAAAGAACAAGAAAGTCTTTCTTCCATGTTCCAAATTTCCATTCTAATCCTAGGCCCTAAAGGCAGGACAGTCTCTGAGGCACTTGGGCTGGGCTGCTTCTCCCCAAGATTTCAGCCGCCCTTCATGTGGGATGTAGCCACTTTAGATACAGTGGAGCATTTCCCTAGGTCTGTAATGTCTTCAAGCCTAATGTGAACATTCAAGCTAATTATGCCCATTAGTGCTTTACTGCCTCTTCCAGAAGCCCCTACGAGGGACTTGGCAGGACTATGGGGCCTGCCGTAGAGCAGACTGTACTCTCCAAGAAAGGCTGCTTCCCAGTTTTCTCTCCTGTAACTTACACTGGGTTTGCACACAAATACAACTTGTTTCGGAAGGGCCTGAACAGTCCAATCAATTAAACAACTGACTTTGCTAATTTTTTGCCACTCAATAGGTCTGTAATTTATTCAGTAATGTTGGAGGCATTATATTTTGCTATATTAATTAAGGTAATATTGATTTACATTCACAGTATGTCTTAGGGGATAGGTCTCTACTCTATAAATGTACGTTATTTCACCACACCCACCACCAAAGCCCCAATAATCCTCCAATGGACCCCCCTCTTCCTTTTGATCCCAGCCCACCACATCCTCCTTCTTGCAGCCCAAGTCATAGTCCAAAGTGCTCTTCCTCCTCCCCTTCTGGAAACCTCTTATCTATGGTCAGCTTTCAAGGTTTGTCTTTGATCTTTTATTTGGTTTCTCTGTAGTCCACATGTAAGTGTCACCATTTGGTATTTATCTTTATTCTCCTGACTTATTTCACTTAGCATAATCCCTTCCAGCTCCATCCAATTTGCTGCAAATGGCATGAGTTTATCTTCTTTGATCACTGAATAGTATTCCATTATACCACATCTTCTTGATCCATTCATCTGTTTGGGGCATTCAGGTTGTTTCCATAGCTTGGTTATTGTAAATAATGTTGTCACAAATGCACTGATTTGAAAGAAAACCTGCAATAAACATATGTTTATTGCAGCACTTTACAAATATCTGATTCTTTCACTGACGTTGCCACTAAACAAAAACAAAAAGCAGCCAAATCAGTCTGTGTGCTGGGTAGGGCCTTGGATACCTCGATGCACAGAGTTTTGGCCCCTCTTGCTGCCTGAACCTCTCCCTGTTATCAACACAAGAGATCCATTGCTTGGCATGCATCAGACAGCTGACCCACTTCTGGCAATGAGAGTTTCAATTACTTGAATCAAGTGAGGAAGTGGAGAGAAGAATCACTCCCCAAATACCCCCTCACTAAAAGATGTTTTAAGAAGGATTTTATAGGAATATTATTGGGAGGAGAGATGGGGGAAAGGCCAGAATCTCGGCTGCCCAGGTACAGCATAGTCTCAGGTGCAGATTGTGCCTCTGCATAGACCACGTGTTCATAAAGCGGCGGCCAAGTGCCATTATTAAGTGATTGGATGTTTTGTTTCGTTTTGTTTTTAAGATTTATTTATGCATGCAAGCTGGGGTACATTCCAGAGGTGTGGGGCAGCGAGAGGGTTCACCAGAGACAGAGTGGGAGCAGAACAGGCAGATCGACGGAAACACACTGCTGAGGGTAGCAGCGGGCGAGGCAGGAGAGGTCTGGGCGAGGCAGGAGAGGTCTGGGCGAGGCAGAAGAGGTCTGCTGCACCATGTGGAAACCTCCCTGGCTGGGCATCGAACTCGCGTCGCTGCTGCCAACAGCTCCACTTAAACTCCGCACCACCAGGGAGGCCCTAAGTGATTGGATGTTAATGAACCTACCTAATGTTAGGTCACCAAGGGTCCTTCTGCTTTAGGGTTTCACCAGTTTGGGCAGAATGAGTGTTTGGCCCTTAACTAAATAGCTCTAAATAGATCCAAAAAGCTTTCTTGATGCAAGCTTTCCTTATAAGTTTTTAAGATAACCCCACCCCACCACCAATTTTGTAACCTGAAACTGCTCTTGGATCTGTCATCACCCAGGATCTTCTGGTCACTAGGTCCCAATAACCATCTATTAGTTCATATCTTATGTCCCAGATCACAAGAAGTTGATACTGCTTACCAGTTGATTAATAAAAGACAGCAATCTTTTTTTAAAGATTTATTTATGCATACAAGAGCTGGTGTGCTGGCCAGAGGTGTGTGGTGTATGTGAGAGGATTCAGAGTGGGGAGCAGAACAGGGAGACCTACTAAAATACACTGCTGAGGGGAGCAGTGGGTGAGACAGGAGAGGTCTGCCGCAGCATGTGGGAAGCTCCCTGGCCGGGGATCGAACTGGTGCTGCAGTGGCTGCTGATAGCTTCATAGTGCTGAGACTTAACCCCTTGCACCACCAAGGAGGCCCCTCAATAATCTTTATATAGATTATATATAATCTGGTCAGCACTCAGCTCTTGTATGCATAAATAAATCTTTAAAAAAAAAAAGATTATAGTTCAGCGTCTCTTACACTCACTATTCACTTTCTCCATGCCAGGGTTCCCTTTCTCTACCTGTTATTTAATGTGACTCTTCTGTAGTATTCCCCCAGAGACCTTCTCACTCACTTACTAAGCTTTTTATAATTGGATTCCACCCTTTTCTTGCATTGTCACCTATCAGTTGATGAGTCCCATCTTTTATTTCCAGGCTTCTCTCTTGAGTATTCATCTAATATATCTGAGATTGGGGAAATGGCGGACGGGGGGTATCCATTAAAGAGGAACACATTTAATGGGACAAGAGCCTTTGGTTTCATAAACTAAAATCACTCCTTTAGTAGGCGAAAGAAATTTTTAAAAATATAGAGAGGTTGCTGCCTTCTTTGCTTGCCACCTTAATATCATTATTATTGACTGGAATTTCTCTTAGAAGAAAAAAAAGCCTGTGAGCATTTTTAGAGGTTCTTATGCAGGCAGAGAGGGTGAAAAATTGCAAATTCCCTTAAGCCGAGCCTCAGTGTTTCAGAGCAGAATTGAGAGGATGTTTGATAAAAGAAAAATGCTACAGTCTTAGATGGGCTGATGGTCAATGACTTCTTCCTTGTGTTTCTTGGACTATACTAATATTTGTGCAAATTTGTACTAGTGTCTGGTAGGACTAGCTTTAACTGCACATGGAAAAAACTTCCCTAAACAAGTTTATTTCTCTCTTCATGAACATTTGAAGATGGGTAGTTCAGGTTGGGATGGTGGCTTTGCTTAACTAGACCTCAGGAGAAAGCTCTTTCTATCTCACTTCCCTTACTAGAGGGTGGCCTCCACTTTGTAGTCAGTCCGATGTTGGAAGCTCCAGCCATCATATTCCTGTTCCCAGGAGTAGGCAAAGGACACACTCACAGTTTTTGAAGAATGTTTTCCTGGAAGCTGTCCAGTACCACTTCTACTTCCAAATCACTGGCTCAATCTCACTCACATTGCTGCTCCCAGCAGAGAGAAAATAGACAATGTGGTCTTTGTTTCAGGCAGCTCTGTGTCCTTTTAAACATTGTGCTTCAATTACTGTGAATGAAGTGGAGAACAGAAGAGGAGAGGGAGGCAAGCAGCACTCTCAGCAATATTGTGTTCTGAACAATGAATAAAACAGGGAGAAAATATCTATGTTTATTTGAAGACAACAGGAGATGGAAGTAATACTTTTGCAAGATGATTTGGCAGAGGAAAAAAAATCATATGGATCAAATCCATGAACCCAGAGGATTTGTTGTCAAGATTCTTAGTGCTTGCTCAGCTTCACGACCATCACTATGTGGGTGGGCATCTGGGACATGAGCTCCTGGGGCCCACGGGTCATTATCCTGAGATGGGTGGGCAGGGAGCCCTTGCCCCAGAAGCTCGGAGAGCCCGAGAACTATCCATGGCCGAATCCTGGGGGTGGACGTGTCTGAGCGGCTGCCAGCTTGGGATTGTTCCCTACAGAAGCGCCTCTGTTACTTTGTGGGGTTCATCTGTCAGTATTTTAACCAGGACTCCCACACTTCTCTTGAATTTATAGATGCCTCTGTAGGGACTTTCCTCCCTGCAAGTCAACTTAAATCTTCCTTTGTTCAGAATATTTCCTCTTCTGCTATCTTTACAGACCCCTCAATAGGACCACAACCTCAAGAATGTAATCTTTGCATAGAATATTCAACTAAATCCAGCAAAACAGGCTCAACAGACCACTCCTAGTCCTTCAGATTTTCTTTTGTTTCCTTTTCTCTTTTTTTTTTTAGTCTAGCAAAGCCATCAAATACATGGGAACGTTTTATTGGCCTTGGGAGCATTTCTAACATCTAGTGAGTCTTAGTTGAAAGGTGTTAAAAAAGAACAAGAGTCTTAATACTTGAAATATTGATATTCCAAGAGATAAATTAACATGGGTAAATATTTCACATGTACAATTTAATTTCAAAGTTGTATTTAGAAATGTAGATTTATACCTTTTAAAAGTTAGGTTTCAATCTATCCATCAAATGGGCAATTCAGAAGGACATTTTGGGAAGGGACTCAAAATGTGAAGAATGGCTGCCTGAGGTAACTCCCTGGCATCTGAGGCACTGGAAACTCCTAGACCCTACCAGATTAGCCTTTGACTTGACTGTGAGCACACTTATGGGCCAAGACTTGCACTCTGAAAATAACTCATTAAAGCAGCTTAATGTAAAAATAGTAAGAGGGAGTCCTTCCCCCAATCCCATGTAAATTGACGGCATGGTGGAAAGAGGATGGTGTCAGAGATGTACCAGCCTGGCATCAAATTCTAGGTCTTAACTCACAATGCCCTCAAGCAGATAGTGGGGAAAGATTAGCCTACAAAGCTCACCATGTTTCTCATTGCTCACCAACTTACTCCATGTTTGACAACAGGAGTCAGTCCTGCTAAGTTATTTAGAGGACAAAATCGGGGCCTTCCCAGTGGCCAAGGAGGTAAGTCTCAGGGCTATCACTATTATGGCCTGAGTTCAATCCCCAGCCAGGGAGCTAACCCACATATGGCGCAGCAGATTTCTCCTGTCTCGCCCGCTGCCCCCCTCAGCAGTTTATATCTGTAAATCTACCTGTTCTGCTCCCCACTCTGTCTCTGGTGAATCCTCAAACACCTCATACCTCTGGCCTACATTCCAGTTCTTCTATGCAAAACAAACAAAAAAAAATAGTGGACAAAATTGGACTTGGAGTTATCATCTACAACTACATTCAACTGCCACTTCTACCCTTATCAGAATTTCTGCTTTTTCATACTTTGCATCATAATTTTTTGTGGCTGTGGAAACAATAAGAACACTGCAAGAATTTAAAAATATATACATGTTCATGATAACAATAACTGTAATTAAGAATACGTCAGAAATAAATGATAACTTTTTTAAAATTATCCCCCCCAAAAAATTGAATTTCAGGTCTTCATTTTGTAGCTATACTTCAAGCAAGTTAATTAACCCCTTTGATAGGAAAGCAAAGAACAGTAGAGACCAGCATGGTTTCATTAATGACATCTTAGTTCAAATTGACAAAAATTTATTTTTAATAAGGCCTCTAGAGTCTGCATAAATAGAATGCATTTTAATTTTGGCACAATATTAGAAAACATATCTCAAGATATTCTTATGGTCGCAATGAATAAATGCACAGCAAATATATGCAAACCAGATAGTCGTTAAAAGTAAGTGTGGAGCTGGTTGAATGACATATCAAAGAGTGGGTCTCAATTCCACCTGGAAAGAATATTTCTGAATAGGGCCTCCCTGGTGGTGCAACAGGTTAAGCACAGCGCTGCGGAGCTGTTGGCAGCTGTGGCATGAGTTCAATGCCCGGGCGGGGAGATGCCCACGTGGCATGGCAGACCTCTCCTGCCTTGCTCGCTGCTCCCCTCAGCAATATATTTCAGTAGATCTACCTGTTCTGCTCCCCACTCTGTCTCTGGTGAACCCTCTCTCTGGCCTACACCCTACTTCTTGTATGCAAAAATAAAAAATAAATCTTTTTTTAAAAAAAAAGAATATCTCTGAATAGTAGGAAAGTCTTGCCCCTGTTGTGCTCAAAATTTTATGAACAATTTGAACAATAAGAAGGTAGCAAATACTTGGTTGACTCAAAAAGTAGAGGGACAGTTAATGCACTGGATAACAGAAGCAAAATTAAAAATTATCTCAACAACCTAAAAAAAAAAAACTGTTAAAAGAGCTGCTTAACTTTGAGATTCACAGTTACTTGAGTTGGAAGTGGAGTCAGGCACAGCATGCCCAGAGCAAGTAGCTTGGACCCACCTAGCTGGCAGGTATGGAGCAAATTAGGGATAAGAGATGGCTGTTGTGATCAGAAATTGGTTACATATGGGGAATTGTGTAAAAAAGTGATTATGTTGAGGATAGTGAATGTTGGGTATGGTTGCTAAATACATGGAAGAGGGAAAGGTTATCATTAACCTTGTAGAGTTATTCTTGAGTTGCAGGTATATATAGAAATTACTAAATAGATAAATGGATACAGATGACATATATATCTGTGTGTGTGTGTGTGTGTGTGTGTGTGTGTGTGTGTGTGTGTGTGTGTAGAGAGTTCTTTTGCTAAAAGGAACTAGAAACAATGATATTCCCATAGTAATGAAATATCTTGATTTCTAAACACCAATCTATCTTAAAAGGAACCATAATGTGGGAGATATGAGTGACTCAAGTTCAGTGCAGGAAAGCATCTTAGGTGAGATAGAATAGTTTATAGCAGAACGTAAAAATGTGTTCAAAAAAATGAAAGCTACCAAAGGATAGAGGAATCAGTTTGAAGGGACTCCTATTGGTCAAATCTGAGAAAAAGGGAACAGTCAAATTTTACTTTGTGATTTGGGGCCTCCCTGGTGGCGCAGTGGTTGAGTGCTGCGCTGTGGAGCTATCAGCCGCGCTCGATGCAAGTTCGACGCCCAGCCGGGGAGAATCCCACATGGTGCTGCAGACCTCTCCTGCCTCGCCCACTGCTCCCCTCAGCAGTGTATTTCTGATCTGCCTGTTCTGCTCCCCACTCTGTCTCTGGTGAACCTTCTCGCTGTCCCACACCTCTCGCCTGTAACCCAGCTTGTATGTATAAATAAATAAATCTTTAAAAATAAATTTTACTTTTTGATTATAACTGTGGAATATAACTAACAGAGTGAAACAGGAATTCATGAGCCCATATTGATAGAAGTAAATGAATGAATACCTGAGGAAGAAGACAAAGGTCTATCTGATAACAGAGTGTCAAATGATAAATGTAGAATGTACAATAAATCCTACAATAAATCCTCATTAGGTAAAAATCATAGTAATTATTGTTTCAGAAAAAAATCATCAATAAGGGTCTCCCCGGTGGCACAGCGGTTAGGTGCTACGCTATGGAGCTGTCTGCAGCAGCAAAGCAAGCTCGACACGACACCCAGCCAGGGAGATTCCCACAAGGCGTGGCAGACCTCTCCTGTGTAACCCGCTGCTCCCCTCAGCAGTGTGTTTCAGTCAATCTGCCTGTTCTGCTCCCCACTCTGTCTCTGGTGAACCCCCTCAACACCCCATGCCTCTGGTCTGTACCCCAGCTTATATGCATAAATAAATTTTTAAAAAATCTTTAAAAAATCATCAATAAAAGCTAATACAGGTGAAAGTACAAAATAATTAGTCACTAACTTTACACTGGAGAAACCTGCCCAACATTATCTAAGTTTTAAAAGTTACAACCACCAGAAGTAGGTCAAATCTGTATCATATGCTTCTCAATGTGATAGACTAAGAAGAAAGAACATGGTGTCACATTTAGGGTATTTTGGTCAAAAATCAATAACCTGGCTATCATGCTGAGGAAATACCAGACAAATATAAACTGAAGAACATTCTACCAAAATAACTGATCCATACCTTCAAAAGGAGCAAGGTCATGAAAGTAAGGAAACGTCTGAGGAACTCTTCCAGATGGAAGAGCCCACACTAGACACATAGACTGAGAAAAGAGAAGATGTTTATAAAGACACTAGTGAAGTAATCTATGCGACTTGAACCAGATTTGTGGGCTGGATAGTAATATTATGCTCATATCAATTTCCAAAAATGTTGATGATTATCCTGTGGTAATGTAGGAGAGCACCCCTGTGTTTGGGAAACAGGTAGGATTAATGGGGCAACCTGTCTATAACTCAATTCCAAATGGTTGTAGGAAATTAGAGAGAGTAGGAATGGGAAGAAGAGATGAAACGGAAGTGGTAAACTGATGGCAACTGGGGGGGGGGGGTCCATTTCATTTCTGAAATCTTTTCGGAAAATTTTCAATTATTTCAAATAAAAGTTTTTTAAAAATCAGTTACCTTATGGCCTCCCTGGGGGCACAAGGGATTAAGTCTCAGCACTATGAAGCTATCACCAGCCACGGCAGCAGGAGTTCAATCCCCGGCCAGGAAGCTTCCCACAGGCGCAACAGACCTCTCCTGTGTCACCCACTGCTCCCCTCAGCAGTGTATTTCAGTCCATCTGCCTGTTCTGCTCCCCACTCTGTCTCTGGTGAATCCTTTCAACCCTGCACCTCTGGCCGGCACCCCAGCTTTTGTATGCATAAACAAATAAATCTTTTTTAAAAAAAGCAGTCACATTAGTTCAAATGAGACACACAGCCCAAAAAGTATTAGAGATTGAAACCTTAGGTTGCTCCAGATTTCCTCTGCTTGGCTCTGTTCTTAAAGAGTGGCAGGCACATTGCTGTGGCCAGGTCAAAGGTCACCTTCTGTGTCAGGGTCACAGTATAGCAGTCAGGGACTCTGCAGGCTTCCTCAGGTCTGGAATGGGGACTAGAAAATCCACTGGGACCTAAGCACCTGCTCACTAGTGTCGCTCCTCCCTGCGTTCTCCATGCCTTGGCTTGTCCTTCTCTCTCTCTGCACATCAGATTGTCCTGCTTCTCTGTGCACACAGCAGAAAATGGACCAGGACAGTGGGCCAGGCCAAAGATGCGCCCCTGTGGGGCAACACAGGATGAGCATAGGTGCAGGCTGTTTATGCAGCTGGCAGACGGGTAAAGAGGAGTCCTGGAGCCCGAGGTGGCTTGTTAAGGCTTTTAATTGTCTTTTGTAGAGAGGTGACCAGGTACAGGGCAGGCAACGGGGCTGGGGGACTGGGAGGCTAGCAGGCCTCCCAGCCCCGGGTGAATCTTCACTCTCTCTGGGCTTTCTTGTGGTCTCTCTACTGCACCCCGAACGTCCTCTGCTCCATGCTCCATTCTCTGCTCTGCTGCTGTTTAACCTGCTGCTGCTTCCTCGGTGACACCGCCCTTTTATGCTCAGTCTCTACAGGCCCAGGTGCGCCCACTCACGCACGCCCACACCCTCCTCCAGGTGCCCGCCATCAGGCATGCGTGCAGGCCTGCAGAGGCTTCTCACTGATGCAAGGGTGGAATAAACCTGATGACTCTTTCATTTACCCTATAGCCCCTAAATCAAAAGGGACAATTGCATTCTCTTTCAACAATTTGGATCAGGCATCAATTGCAATATCCTGCTAGACATTTAAAAAATCTTGCAGGAAGAAAGATGATTATTTTTTAAAAGGATTTATTTATTTTTGCATACAAGCTGGGGTGCAGACCAGAGGTGTGGGGCAGTGAGAGGGTTCACCAGAGACAGGGTGGGGAGCAGAACAGGCAGATCGACTGAAATACACCACTGAGGGGAGCAGCGGGCGAGGCAGGAGAAGTCTGCTGCGCCATGTGGGAATCTCCCGGCCGGACATCGAACTTGCGCCACCTCCATCGACAGCTCCACAGTGCTGCACTTAACCCATTGAGCCACCAGGGAGACCCAGAAAGATGATTCTTTATTGAGTGGGACTCCCATATGTTGTCACATGTCCAGCATCCCTGGCCCCACCCTAACGGCAGTAGCCTTCTCTCCCCAAATTATTTTTTTTTAAAGATTTATTTATTTTTGCAATCAAGCTGGGGTACAGGCCAGAGGCATGGGGTGGCAAGAGGGTTCACCAGAGATAAAGTGGGGAGCAGAACAGGCAGATCAAAGGAAATACACTGCTGAGGGGAGCAGCGGGCGAGGTAGGAGAGGTCAGCCACTCCATGTGGGAATCTCCCCGGTTGGGCATTGAACTCACCTTGCTGCTGCTGAGAGCTCCACAGGGCAGCACTTAACCGCTGCACCACCAGCGGGAGCCCCCCGCCCCCAATTTTTTTTTTAAAGATTTATTTATTTATACATACAAGCTGGGGTACAGGCCAGAGGCATGGGGCGGCGAGAGGGTTCACCAGAGATGGAGTGGGGAGCAGAACAGGCAGATCAGAAATACACAGCTGAGGGGAGCAGCGGGCGAGGCAGGAGAGGTCCGCCACACCACGTGGGATTCTCCCTGGCTGGGCGTCGAACTCACATCGCTGCTGCCGACAGCTCCACAGTGCAGCGCTCAACCGCTGCACCACCAGGGAGGCCCCCGCCCCAAATTATTATGACAAAACTAAAGTGTTCCACACCCATCCAGGATGTTCTCCTGGGCCATCGCTATTAAGGCCCACTGGTTTAGGGACTAGTTTACCTCCGTCAAGAGTAGTCAATGAGTCATGTCAGCTTTATTGGAAACTGTCTAAGTAAACCCCTCCAACACTATCAGTCAACAAGTCCATGATTAGATTTCATGAAGCCATTACACATTCCCCTTCTGAAATACTACATTTTTCCCCTTCTTTGATATTCCAGGATATACTCAACTTTATGCCAATATTTAAAAACTACATTAAGCAGAATACTTTTAGCTTCGAATAATAAGAAACCAATACAAATTAGTGTCCATTCACACATAGAAGAGGAAATTACTGTCAAAGCTTAGAAATACAAGGGTGGGGCCTTCCTGGTGGCACAAGGGGTTAAGTCTCTGCACTATGAAGCTGTCCAGAGCCACTGCAGCATGAGTTAGATCCCCAGCCAGGGAGCTGCACCACATGGCGCAGCAGACCTCTCCTGTGTTGCCCACTGCTCCCCTCAGCAGTGTATTTCAGTAGATCAGCCTGTTCTGCTCCCCACTCTGTTTCTGGTGAATCCTCTCTCCTCCCTCCAGACACCTCTGGCCTACATCCCAGCTTGTATGCGTAAATAAATAAAGTCTTAAAAAAAAAAAAAGAAATACAAGGGTGGAGTTGATTCACAAATAAATGGACTCAGGAATTCAAGTAAGGTTTTAGGGAACTTCTTTCTTCCTTTCTCGTGCCTTCCTAGTCTTTCCTCCCTTTTCTCTCTTCTTCTCTCACCCCCCCGCCCCCCATCTATTTTTCCCTCCTGGTCTACCTGTCTCTTGCTCTTTCCCTTGCCTGCACACAGACTCCCTCCAAGAGATGGGCACACAGCTGCTGGGGTTTTGCGTTCACCTTTCGTTGGTTTAATGGAAAGTCACTGCTTCTCCTCCCTTGCTTAGAATGGTACCCCATGGTTTTAGCAGAAAGCTGTGACTATGCGAGAATTAACATGATGATTTAAAATCTGTATTCCCCAATAAAATGTAAGGTCTGTTGAAGACCAGACTTAGTCTTTTTACTCATTGCTACACCCCCCCAAGCAAGCCCACCATTGCTCATCTAGTACTGTGTGAATTAGAAAGTACTTTGTGAATTAATCGTTCGTTTGAAATTGGAGGTTGCCCAGCTTTCCATGCTGTTATTTCTCTGCAAGAATTTCCCAGACATTTTGAAAACCAAAAAGCTGCTGTGGACACGCCCCCAAAACATGGCGGCGAACAGACGCTAGGATCAGGCTCTCCTACAAAAAATCGATTTATGGAGAAAAATATCCCTAACTTTGAGAGCTGTCTCAAAGAGAACCGGATACCCTACGCAATACAGTCGACCCCGGGGGTGCTTTGGACTTAAAAAAAAAAAACTGAAGAGTAAAGAGTAAAGAGAAGAGAGGGGACATCTAATCCCACACAAAGGAGGAGCAGAGAGGAGAGATGGGCGGGCCAGCTTCCCCTGAGAGCCACTGAATACAAGGTTAGAAACTGCGGTGAGGTCGGAGGGCTCCGGCCAGCCGACTGGGAGCACGACCCCCACTCCCCCACCCCACGGCCCCCCTCTCTTCCCTGCTGGCAGCCCTGAGGAGCAGGAAAGCGGGAGGGTCACTGTGTCCCATCCCCCACATGGGGCTAGGTAACATCTCAAAGGGGAGAAAGTCCAAGCAAGATTAGCCAGAAAAACCAGTTGGGCTGGAAAACCTCCTGCGGAGACAACTTCTTTCTGGGCTTTAGAATGCAAATGAATAGGAGGGGAAGGATGGAATTTAAGGACTATTGACTGACAATCCCCAAAACCCCTCCCATACCTGTTGAAAAAAAATCTCCAGGATGGAATTTAAAGACTATTGACTGACAATCCCCAAAACCCCTCCCATACCTGTTGCTGAGAAAAAAAAAAAAACTCTCTGGCCACACCCTCCCCTGCAAAGTGTCAGCATCTTGGCACATGGAGGGTAGCAAAAAACAAACAAACAAACAAACAAGAAAAGACCACAGCAGGTGGTGAACACACAGCCCAGCACTCGCCACCCCCTCC